>ML358592.1:0-39711 GCA_005239505.1 Nicotiana paniculata | reverse complement strand
TAAAACACCTAAAATGCACGGTATATGATGCTAAAAATCATGAATTCTAGCCACGCATCAAAAAGACCTCTCGCGAACTCTCCTCCTTGCCATATACTTCTAAAGGAAGATATGAAACACCTTTTGCTCTCTCCTTCAACCAGTCAAGAAGGGTGTATGTGACCCCTTTAATATAGGTGTAAGCTAGGGTTTAGATAGAGTAATCTCCAAGTAATTCTAGTGGATCCCTGGGCTTGAAGACTATGGATTGGACTCGTATTGTAGTTGTAACGATCCGACCGGTCGTTTTGCTTTTTAGATCCCTATTTCCCTAATTAAAACTCCCCATATGTGATTTTACTGCTTTATGACTTGCGGGGATGCTTAGTTTCGGTTTGGAAGAGTTCGGGTTGAAATCAGAACACTTAGTTCCTTAATAGTGGCTTATAGTGGTAAAGTTTGACTTGAGTCAACGTTTTGAGTATACGACCTCGCAACCGGGATTTAACAATCCCAATAGGTTCGTATGATGATTTTGGACTTGGGCGTCTGTTCAGACCGGGTTTCGGATGACTCGAGAGCATTTCAACGCTTAATATTGGAAATTGGCGCATAGAAGGTTTTCAAGTTCTTTAAGTTTGGTTTGGAGTAGGTTTTGGTGTTATCGAGGCTCTTTTGGATTTCGAGCCTGGGAATAGTTCTGTATGGTGATTTATAACTTACACGCAAAATGTAATGTCATTCTGAGTAGTCTAAGTATGATTCAGCGCGTTCGGAGTAAGTTGAAAAGCTTGAAATTCATAACTTGATTCGATTTGGTTTTGGGGTGCGATTCTTACTTTTGATGTTATTTTACATGTTTCGAGAGTCAGACCAGGTCCGTATTATGGTTATGGACTTGTTGGTGCATTGGGACGTGTCCCGGAGGACTCAGGTGCATTTCGGACCGCTAAGAGCTAAGTCAAAAAATCTGCTGGTGTGCTGTTCTGGTTTCCTTCTTCGCGAATGCGAAGGAACACTCACGATGAAGAAGGAACTGGGGACTGAGTGGTTTTGTGCTTCGCGTTCTCGAAGTTTTGGTTTTGTTCACGAAGTCTTTGGGGCCAGTGGCCTTTGCGTACGCGGGAGACCTGTCACGTTCGCATAGAGTCGAGGGTCATGGCCTGGGAAACCCAGTTGCCTTACCAATTCGCGAGTAAAGGCAAACGTTCGTGATGAGGAGGCAACTCAATGCATCGCTTTTGCGATATTCCTCTCGCGATCGTGAAGAGGAATTTTCCTGAGTTCTTCAGTTTTGCCTTCGCGATCGCGAGGGCTTATCCGCGATTGCGATGAAGGCAGACCTGGGCAGAATATTTTAAAAGTCGGAACTTAGGCTTTTTGGTCCATTTCTCTCACTTGTTGGTCGATTTTAGAGCTCTTTCAGGAGTTATTTTCACCTAACACTTTGAGGTGAGTAATTTCTATACAATAGGAGTTTAATACATGCGTTATGGATAGATTTTAATATAAAAACTATGGGAATTTTAGGAGAATATTAAAAAACTTAGGTTTTGATAAAAATGGGATTAGACCATGAAGATGATTATGAAATTGTGTAGAAATTACATATTTGAGTTCGTGAGATTATGGGTAACATTTATCTTCGAAAATTTACGGAATCCGGGCACGTGGCCCCGGAGGTGAATTTTAGGAATCTTTCAAATTTGGGTTGGGTAATTACTCTAATAGATAAATTATGAACTTTTGAGTGTATATTGATTAATTGATATAATATTTGGCTAGCTTCAGATTGTTTGGCACCAACTTGAGGACTTAGAGTAAATTTGTGGGCCGGAAAGTGAGCTTTGAGATGAGGTAAGTCTCTTGCCTAACCTTGTAATAGAGAATTTACCTCATATGTATTTTGAATTATTATTTGCTACTAATTATGGGAGCTACGTATGAACGAAGTGACGAGAGTCCGTGCATCGCTATAATTATGCTTGTTTCTGAGTAGTTTTAGGACCCTATCATGAAATACTTGTATTGTTTGCACTCTACTTGTTAATTAAGTGACTAAATTATATTAGAACTTGATAAAGGACTTGAAAAGACCGAACTTCACTTACTTTGAGCTTTGGCGGGTTACTTGATCGTCAATAGAAATTGTGCCTCCTTGTGTATTAGTCTTGCGATAGCCTTTAAATCAGATGTTCGTGGAGTATTCCCTCTTCTTGTGGAGAGGGACGAACGCGTCGAAATTATAATAGATTCATCTATGGTTCGTGTCGGTCAACCCTCGGTAGCGTACACATTATTCTGGATCGGCCCGTACGACCTCGGCATAAATCGTGTGTGATAATGCTCGGAGTCCGATTTCACTTGATATTACTTCCATGACTTGATAAATTGTAGTTTACTTGATGGCCCATATTTGTTGAACCTAGTATGTGCTAATTGGAATTTTGAATTGATTTCTAGTTAAGGAATCACTTATTTACTATTTGTTACTGTTATTATTATTGATGTATTCCATGCCTATTTAAAATTTTCGTGCTTTGTTTATTGTCCCATAGTAAGTGTCGATGCCAACCCCTTGTCACCACTTCTTCGAGGTTAGACTAGATACTTACTGGGTACATGTTATTTATGTACTCATGCTACACTTCTGCACTAATCATGCAAGGTCTGAGGCAGGTTCATCTATCAGTCATTTAGACGCGCACCCCCGTTACCCCGAGGCATACTGGTGAGCTGCTCTCTGTGTTTGTTCTGCAGCACCCGCAATCTCTCTTTTGTATTTACTTTCTGTATATCTTATTCTAAACAATAACATAGGTGGTTTGTATATTCTACTATTTGCTCATACACTTGTGATTAGAGCAGTGGTTAGACCGACCATATTGTATGGGGCTGAGTGTTGGCCAGTCAAGAATTCACATATCCAGAAGATGAAAGTAGCAGAAATGGGGATGTTGAGATGGATGTGTGGGCACATTGGATGGATAAGATTAGAAATGAAGATATTCGGGAGAGGGTGGGCATGGCTCCGGTGGACGACAAGATGCGGGAAGCGCGTCTTAGATGGTTCGGGCGCGTGAAGAGGAGAAGCCTAAATGCCCTGGTTAGGAGGTGTGAGTGGTTGTCTTTGGAAGGTACGAGAAGAGGTAGAGGGAGGCCTAAGAAGTATTGAGGTGAAGTTGATGGGTTTATAGTACCTTAGCTTTATGTTTTGATGATCTAACAAACTTATTGTCAAGAACCAGATAAGGAACCTGATACATACTTGGTACACAACGCAAACATCTGACTCAAGCTAATGAGAGTTGCTATGACTTCAGAAGATGAAGACTCAACTCATGGACCTGCTCCCCTTGGGTTCCCCTGGCAACAATGCAAAGTCAACTTTGCACAGCTGGAAAGTGACTGCATGCACCTGTACACGCAGACAGTACTGCACAGTGCAACAGTCACTTCCATTGGGAAGGACCTTGTACCACCAAGTGATTACATCATTCAAGGGATGTCATCCAAGTTGTATTAACATTAACATTACAACAAAACACCACTTGAACATTTGAGAATTCATTCAAGCACTCCAAGCATCTGATAATCAAGAATCCAATTCTCAAGTGCATCAAGAGCAACGTATAATACTGCTACGGACCGTTCCTACAACAAGCCTTTGTATGTCCTTAGTTGAGTTGTAACTTTGTAATTGTTCTTCATTGAAATTCCTACTTTGCTTATCTAGAAGCATTAATTAGGAAACTTTATAAACCATAAACTTAAGTGTTTGTGTCGTGATTAGAGTTAGTCATGAGTTGAAGTCTTTGTAATATGTGTATTGCAAAGTGGCTTGTAGTAGGTGTATTACAAGTTAGTGAAGGATTATAATTCCTAGGTTGCATAGGTTGTAATATAAAAGATTGCTCATAGTGAATTTGAATTCCTACCAGTGTAGGTCGTGATTTTTTGATCCCATTGAGCAGGGATTTTTCCATGTAAAAGATCTATGTGCCATTTACTATTGTTGTGCAGGCTTAATCAGTGGAAACTAATATAGGACCTGGTCTCTATATAGTTTTGTGGACTCATATATTCTATCAATTGGTATCAGAGCGGGTTCTTTCTATCAGTTTAACACCTAGAAAGGATCCTCATGGCTGCTCCACCAAAATTCGAAGAAGGTCAGTCCACTTACAGGCCACCTAGGTTCAATGGCCTATATTATGGGTGGTGGAAGACAAGGATGCATGACTTTATCATGGCTGAAGACTCCGAGTTGTGGGATGTCATATGTGATAATCCTTATGTCCCTAAAACAAAGGTCGGATATCCAGCCGTGACAGTGCCTAAGACGAGGAAGGGGTTCAACGATGCTGATAGGAAAAATGTGGATAAAAATTTTCGTGCCAAAAAATCTTTGGTTTGTGTTATAGGTCCAGATGAGTACAACAGGATATCAACTTGTCAATCTACAAAATAGATATGGGAAGCTTTACAAACAGCGCACGAGGGAACTCCTCAAGAAAACAATCCAAGATTGACATGCTCACCACTGAGTATGAGCTCTTCAGAATGAATGATGATGAATCCATTCAAAATATGCACACTCGACTTACTTCCATTATAAATGAGCAATACTCCCTTGGTGAAATTATTCCAAGGAACTAGCTCGTGAGGAAGATTCTCAGTGTTCTGCCCAGCTCCTGGGAGAGTAAGGTGAACGCTATTACTGAAGAAAAGGATTTGCAGGTGCTTACTATAGATGAGCTGGTTGGGAATCTGAAGACCTATGAAATGAAGAAGAAGAAGAAGGACATTGAGAGAAGAGAACCAAAGAAGGAAAAGAACCTGGTACTCAAAACAGACAGCAATGACTCAAGCAGAGATGATAGTGACACGACATACTTAACCAGAAGGTTTCATAAAATGGTTCGAAGGAATGGAGGTATACCAAAGAGGGTAGTCCTAGCAAGCCAAAGAATTATGACCTCTGTCATAAGTGTGGAAATCTAGGGCATGTCATCAAGGATTGCACTCTCCTGAAGCAAGAACACTTCAAACACAACTCTGACAAAGCAGCCAAGAGGAACCCAGTTCCTGATAAATACTTCAAAAGAAAGAACGCCGCTGAGAATATTGTAAAGCAAGCTCTTGCAGCATGGGAGACTCCTCCAGTGAATCTGAAGAAGAAAATGATGCATGTGACAGTTCAATCATGGCAGTTGAAAGTGAAGAAACTGAGTACGATTCAATATTTGCCTTGATGGCTCAATCATATGATGATGAAGATGATGACAGTGATGAGGTAAGCTTTCGGGATGTTCAGATAAACCTGAAGTCCTACTCCCCTAAAAAACTCATGTCATTAGCTAATGTGTTAATTGACGCTTACCATAGTATTGTAAATGATAAGGATGCCTTAACTATGGAGTTAAGAGATGCTGAGAAAAATAGAGATGACTTGGTATTTTGTGTTGTTGACTTGAAGGAAACAATAGATAATTTCAAAAATGAAAAGGAGGTTCTAGCTGAAAAAATCACTAACGTAGAACATGAAAGAGATGATCTAATAGTGGTATAGGTTGAGGTAGGCTCCTCGAGGGAGGGAGGAACCTGATCATTGTTGTTGAATAAACGAGGAAGGAACCTTCTCATTGTTCAAGTATATGATGATGATATCATTTTTGGGGCAACAACTGATTCACTATGTGAGGAATTTGCAAAACTCATGGGAAGTGAGTTTGAGATGAGCTAAGTTGAATTTCTTCTTGGATATTCAAGTGAAGTAGTCCACAAAGGGAACATTTATAAGTCAGCAGAAGTATATCAAAGAGCTTCTGAAGAGGTTACATGGAAGCATGAAAAGTGATTGACACTGCCATTGCCATCGGTACTCGACTAGATAAGGATGAATCTGGCTCTCATGTGAATCAAATAATGTATAGAGGTATCATTGGATCTCTCCTCTATCTTATTGCAAGCATGACAAATATTGTATTCAGTGTGAGACTATGTGAAGGTTTCAGTCAAACCCCAAGGAATCTCATCTGAAGGCTGCCAAAAGAATCCTGAGATATCTTAAGGGAACACATGACCTGGTTCTGTACTACTCTTCAAGTGATAATTTTAATATTGTTGGGTATGATAATGCTGATTATGTAGGTTATATTTTGGACAGGAAAAACACATCTGGAATGGCTCACTTCTTGGGGTTATGTCTTATCTCATGGGGCACAAGAAAGCAAAATTTAGTGGCACTTTCAACAGCTGAAGCAGAATATGTTGCAGTTGCCTCTTGCTGTGCTCAGCTACTGTGGATCAAACAACATATGGAAGACTTTAGAGTATACACTGATTATGTACCTCTTTTATATGATAACACAAGTGCACTCAACATGGCCAAAAGCCCAGTCCAGCATAAGAGAACCAAGCACATTGATGTGAGACATCATTTTCTCAAAGACAATGTCGAAAAGGGGATTATCAGTCTGAAGTTCTGTAGCACAGAAGACCAAATTGCAGATGTCTTCACCAAAGCCCTGAGCAGAGAAAACTTTGAGAGAAATAGGTTAGCACTGGGACTGATAAAGCCTAATTGAGAACCTGATTCCTAACACATGTCTATGAAAGTCACATACAGGTAAAATTAGCTAAAGTGTTTTTTGGCCAAGTCTAACTCACTTCTATACCGTTACAGGTAGACACGCATGATGATTATAGAATCCGCTGAGGCAATGCATGAGCGGTAAAATAAAGTTGAGCCTTTTTTGAAAGACTGGTCAGGAACCTGGTTCTTGTGCCACAGGTTAGTAGACTTTTGCTTTTCTCATACATATCTCAAAAGAAACAAAAATAATACCATATCATCAACCTTTCCAGAACTTGTATGTCACGTCTTTTTGTTCAAATCCTTTCACTTCCCTCTGAAACATTGCATCTTCCCACGCATATGCCACCATTTCAGAACTAGTTTCTCCTTCCTTTATAATTGCCATCTACCTTATTATAACCCTCTCACTTCAAAAATTTAAACCACCAGCTCTGTCTTCCTCAGTCTCTCTAATACCTTCAAGAAAAATTCTTTACCATGGTTGAGGATCAGACAATCCCTCTTACAATTGATGAGAAAACCCTCAAGTCTTCTCTTGTAGAAACCTCACCAGTTATTCCTTATTCCACCACTATTCCAATAGAAAACCCTAAACCAGTTTCTACATCAATCTCCACCCCTTTCTCTACTCCCTCTAACTCTGTTCCTCTTCTAAGTGCTGAGAAATCAGAAAACCCTAAGAATGATAGCATCCCTCCATTGTTGCCTGAGACACTAGAAGAACAGAGTAAAGAGGATATTTCTATTCCGTATGAAAAGCAGAGTGAGTCTCCATCTATAGTAAAAGCTTCATTGATCAGTCCAGAAAATGCTAAGGCTACTAAGGATAGTTCTGAGTCTACAGGTACTCCTGTCTCTTTAGTTGTTGCTCCTATGGAACCTCAATAAAGGGACGCCATAGAAAATATGCTGGCTATTGCTGCTGAGGGGATAATGAGTGAGGAAAATTCTAGTGTGTCCGAGTCTCAGGGGGAAGAGAATCAGCCCTTAGTAGGAGAAGGAACAATGAAGCCTTTTGAACAACCGGCACCGGAAGAGACTACTGGGACCCCTCTTGATGGACCTGACCCCTCTCCTGAGGAAACAGGCCAGGAATCATCATCCCAGGTCAGTTTCGATCCTGCTCCTTCTCCTCACTTTGATGCTGAGCCCTTGAGTGTAGTGGCTCATGTAATGAGGTCCAACGATGAAGAAGATGAGGATGATGTTGCTCTGAGTGAGTTTTCAAAGTAAGAAAGCCTATAACAACTCCTGAGCCCCTTCCCAAGTGACCTACCACAAGGTTGCAGAAAAAGGAAGCTCTTGAGTCTGCTCTCAAAGAGAGTAAGAGAAGTAGCAGGAAGAAGAAGAAAAGGCTAGTCAAGGATGGTGAAGTTGTTTATGATAAGAATATTCCAGTTGTGGAAGTCGATGAGAAAGCCCAAGAGGAACCAAGTTCCTTGATCAAGAAGTCTCAGAAAAAGAAGCACTTTACTAAGAGTCCTTCGAAAGATGTTGCTGGAACACCAAGTGAAAAGTAAGTGAAGGATAGTAGCAAGTTGAAAGAGGTGGAAGTAGCAGAACCTTTGTCTGCTAAGGATATGCAAGTGAAGTCCAGTGGGAAAGTTCAGTCTCGCAAAAAATCTCTGAAAAGGAAATTGGAGGATGTCAAAGAACCCGATTCTTTGAAGAAGGCAAAGAGTGGTAGCATCTCTGGCAAACAAAGGTTGAGGTATCAGAAGGTGTTGTGGCGTCGTACTTTTGACCCGGAGATATCTGAGATGGCTGGAATGCATCAAGTGCTTGAGATGTGTGAATTTCAACAGTGGGAACACCTATTCAAGGTGGATGTGCCCAAAGTATATGAGGAAGAGGTTCAAAGTTTCTATGCAGATCTCTTTACTGTTGAATCTGATCACATCTGCGCACTGGTGAATGGCGTAAACATTGTTATGGACTCTGCTGTGCTAGGAGAAATACTTAATGTTCCTGTTGAAGGGTTGTCTTCTGTTTGAGATTCCTGTAGCTCAAACTTTAGGAATTCTATTGTCAAGGAAAGAGCCGTACAATAAAGGGAACGGGTGCATAAGAAGGCCTTGCTTCCTGTATACCAGTTGCTCTTTGAGTTAGTAAACAAGGTGTTGCTTCCTCGCGCTGAGAGGAGATCTATCACCTCCAAGGTTGATCTGTTTTTGATGGATGCACTAGATGGGTTCAAAACTATTAATCTACCAACTATAATGATTGAGCATATGCATTCAAAACTATTAATCTACCAACTATAATAATTGAGCATATGCAAAAGGTGGCAGAATTCAAAGATGGAAATCATGGTCTCCCCTATGGTTTTCTCCTTACGCGAGTGTTCAAATTTTTTGAAGTGCCTTTGGATAGCCTCAAATGAGGGCCAAGAAGTAGACCTCTCTCTAAGACTATTTTACACCCCATGTTTTCGTACGTTAAAGTTTCATCGTAAGCTAATCACGTAAGTTCGGGAATGAGATTATTTTGGGATTATAAGTATTATGTTATTTCAAACAAGTGATAAGTTAATTTGTGAAGGTGAGAGGGTAAGCAAATCAAAGAAAATGGGTTCCGTCGAAGTTTGGAAATTTGGGAATAAAATACAGTTCAAGCTACAATACCCCGTATTTATGGACTAGTACCATACAAGGTACCACATGGCTATAATAGTAAGGTGTACAACGAGTATTAAAAGTGAGTAATATTTTAAGTAATTTGAGACAATTCTTAATTATGTGGGTAATTGGTTAATTATTGAATAGTGGGAGATTATCAAATTAACCATGAGATTAGTGGTTAATTAAGGGTGATTTTGGATAAGGCTTGGACTACAAAAACGTGGTAGCCCTTGAATTTTGAAATAAAAGCCATTACATACTCATAAGAGACATGGAAAAGTGTCTCCTTATTAGGACATTTAGCAAGATTTGCTTAGATTTAAGCCTTGAACGTGAATCATACAAAATTCTTTATGTAAGTGGGTTATACAAAATGTCAAAATGCAAAAAAATCTTATCTTGAATAACTTCAAGAATTCAATACGTTAATGGGTGAGACAAATGCAAAGAGCTCTTATGTTGAACAAATGCCAAAGTTCATTCGGCAAACAATTTATGCAGAATACAAAACCAAGGACGATAGTTACTCCATATTATACTAGCAACGAGATTTTTCGATTCTAANATTTCATGATATTAATCAGAGGCATAATGGCCTTATGACGTACCGAGAGATTTTATTGACTTATTTCATATGCATTTCATGCATTTACATATGCACATTGACCCATGACTAGATATGCGTTATATACGCGTATATATGTATATGGGATATGGGAAAAGGTTACGACGTTATATACGCACCACCACCTGATCAGTTGGTATATGATGATGATGTTGCCCACAGTGCTAAAATATGGTTCAAACGGTGTTATATACACGTATATATATATATATATGTATATTCAAACGAAGTTATATACATATATATATATATATATATATATATGTATGTATATATATATATATGTATGTATATATACATGTATATGGGATATGGGGTGTTATATACGCACCACCACCTGATCAGTTGGTATACGATGATGATTTTGCCCACAGTTGCCGATATGATATGATTGGATGCCCTCAGAGGCTGATGATATTATGAAACATGTACCTATGCACGA
Organism: Nicotiana paniculata; assembly: GCA_005239505.1. Lineage (NCBI taxonomy): Eukaryota > Viridiplantae > Streptophyta > Magnoliopsida > Solanales > Solanaceae > Nicotiana > Nicotiana paniculata. The sequence continues at coordinate 29,443 of ML358592.1, read as the reverse complement.
CATGACATTCATATGCATATGCATGATGCTAAAAGTAATTTATGATTTACAAAGCTATTCAGGCTTACAGGTTGAGTCATGTGCTCTATATTTCTTCCATGTCTCTTATGTACTTATTTATGTGCCTTACATACTCGGTACATTATTCGTACTGACGTCCATTTTTCCTGGGGACGCTACATTTCATGCTCGCAAGTCCTGATAGACAGGTTGAGAGCCCTCCAAGTAGGCAATCAGCTCAGCGGAAGATGTTGGTGTACTCCATTTGCTTCGGAGTCGGTTGTTTGGTTAGTATGATTTAGATGGGTTTTGTCTAGTATGGCGGGGCTCTATCCCGACCTTTATGACATTTATGTACTCTTAGAGACTTGTAGACATATGTCGTATACGTGGAAGATTGTACGGCCTTGTCGGCCTATGTTTTGAGTTTATAAATGATTATGTTGGCCTATTAGGCCCGTATGTCACGTGTATATGATGATGTAATAAGAATGATACGTTACGTTGGTACTCGGTCAAGTAAGGTACCGGGTTCCCATCGCGGCCCATCGGTTTGGGTCGTGACAAAAGTAGTATCAGAGCAGTTCTGTCCTAGGGAGTCTACAAGACGTGTCTAGTAGAGTCTTATTTATGGGTGTGTTGTGCACCACACTTATAAGCAAGAGGCTATAGGGCGTTTAGGATTGTCACTCTTTCTTCTTACTCTAGATCGTGTGGTAGAGCTCACTTATAAGAATTCAAATTTTGAAATTCTATTCTATTCGTAATAAGACGATACCTATATCCGAAAAGAAGGTTGGAAAGAGAGATAGTTGAGAAAAAGCTGAGTCAGAGGAATTGAATTTTTGTATGATGCCTACGATAAGTAAATGTGAGGTTTTTAGCAGATCATGGGTATACTGAAAGGTGTAAGCTTCCTGATAAGAAGCCTTAAGGCAAGAATGCCTATCCATCTTTATGGTAAAGGACAATGAGAGATTAAGAAGGTAAGTACAAGTTTCAGTAAGTAAAAGGAGCAAGGTGAAAAAGGGTACGAGGTACCCAGTTAATGAAGGTTAACAACGTTTATAATTGAGGAAAATACATATAAGCTTTCTAAGTTATATTCAATAGTAACAGAGGTATATACAATTGGTCACACCCATTCCAGATATTCCCTATGGGGTTTATCAGAAGTAGTATAAGAAGATATGATAGGTGAATTGTTTGCGTCAGTTGACATTTCCGAAGGGTATTACAAATGTGCCAATAGATCTTCTTGTGAGACACTAAGATGGTGCACTCTAGAATATTACGATTAGATATGAATACTAGCATTCAGAAGATAGGCGTTGAAATCCTGGATGGGATAAATATTACCTTAAGTGTGGCTCTCATCCCTAGTAGAGCAAGAATGTTGAGCAACCTAGAGAGCTGATGAATGAAGCAAGGAGAGCTAAAAGCGAAAGAATGTCGTGTTGAAGTTTTCACAAAAAAGTGGATATGCAGAAATATTAATAGAATAATGAGAAGAGAGATAAGGAAGCATTATGAATAAGGTATAAAATATGGATAAAGACGGTAGAAAAAGAAGAAGAAGAAGAAGAAGAAGAAGAAATGATAGTATTACACAGTCTAGTCAAGTGAATAAAGAGACGAGAGGTGACAGGCCTTAAGACATCGAAAGAGTATATGCTATAAGGTTATGTCCTCATTTCTAGAAATAAGTTTGTAACTCCAACACGAATACCAGAGGTGAGAGTTAACCCCTAGAGTAACAGAAATCAGTATGGACTGGCAAACAAGATAAACTAAAAATGAATTAGGGACTGAGTGATTTGGTAGTAGTCAGCATCATGAGAATATTAGATTACATTCCGGCAATAATAGGATGGACCACAAAAGAAGATTCACGATGAATTCAGAGAATAGTCATTCAGGGAGACGCTTCCCTAGAGCAAGTAATATGAGGAAAGTTAAGCTTAAGAGACTGTGTGTGCCAATTACACTATGTGTCACCCTCGCGAGTAAGGGAATTTGTCATCCTTGGTACAGAAGAATTGCCGCAAGGAAATTAAGGATCATTGATGTTGAGAAACGACGCCAAATATGAAGAGGTAAAATATATATAGGTAGATCCTCGTGGCTTCAGTTTTTAGTACATCTCTAAAGGGGGGGAATATGGAGTAATGTGACATTAAGCCAGAATTAAATGGTTCTAGTGACTATGGAATGGTAAAAGAAGAATGTGATAAATGAAAGAGGAATGAGATGGCACTTATTCAAAGACTACAGATACACTACGATTCAAGAATATTGTGCAAGCACGACGTCAAGGAGAGGAAGTAAAGGTTCCTGCCTGAGCTGTTATTAATAAATAAGGAGCCAGTGCGAGACATAAGTTAAGACGAAGGAAATACCATAAGAAAGATTACAAGGAATATTGATATGAGAATGGACCAATGAGTAGTTAGTAATTGGTCAGGAAGATCCCAGTTATAGCTAAACAAGAGGTTACAGATGAGTCATCAGATCGTGTAAGATAAACATAGTAGAAACCAACATGGAGAATTCATCCTCGCAGTTATGACATTGTAATACTTTAGATATATTCGTATAAGAGTTGGGGAAGTTAAAAAGGTACCGTATGAGTATTACGAAAATAAAAGAGAATGCCATTGGGAAGACAGTCAAATTATCAGTTCATAAGCAACCCTATAAGCACAAGGGCATGGAGGTAAGTATCTACGGATAATTAGAGGCGAGGAAGAACATCAAAAACTCTATTGGGTATACGATGTAATAAGCTCGTAGCTTTACAAGATTCAGAGGGTCCTCCTTAAGTACTACAATGGAAGACTAGCTGAGGAAATAAGAAAGAAGGCTTCAACTTGAACATAGAACTCGAAGTAGAAATGGTCATGCAAAAGTAGTCTCACTACAAAAATTGTACGCACTCCAAAAGAAAGTGGCACCTACCGGGGCCAATGAACGGGGAGAAAAATCGAAGGTTATATTTGAGACCATATGAGTTGCACAAAAAAATCGGCATGCAGGGGAACTAGGGTAAGTTAAGTATGCACGCAACAAGGGGCATAAAGACAAGAAAAAAGTAACTGTGTGCGCATAAAGAAAGCTAAGAAGGAACAAAAGAAATTATTCGATCAATTATCCCGAGTTGGTGACATTATGAATGCACTTAGGAGTTTGGAGTTTTATACTTGTAGCATATACAGCTGTAGAAGATTCTACTTTGCGTTAAAAGAAAAAACTGAGCCCAGATCATAGACGAAGGATTGAAATGTTAAAGGATTGTATCATGGATATTCCGTAATGCCCCTGAAGGGCTAGGGTAATGACTAATACCAGGAGACACAAATTGGAAGATAGCTTAAGCCTACATAAAGGCTGATTAGAAGAAAGAGGAAACTAAAGAGTTACATCAACTAAGTAAATCAGGAGTCTGAGTATTGGACCTAGAAAATTATAGACATTATGATTGAGAACATTGCAGAATCACTCCTAATATCAGAGGTACAAGAGATATAATGCAATAGACATATTCTATAATGGCTCTACGATAAAGCCAGTTAGAAGTGTTCTAGCCTCATAAGAAGTTAGTATGAAGCTCTCATGAGGTTGTGTAAAGAAGTGCATGTATTATAATAGAAGTTCAAGACATGGATGTGAATTATACCTATGTGGAGGGGAGGCCATGAAAGAGATAGAATATGTGATGTGAGGCTCTAAGTAAAATAAGATAAAGGTGAAACAAAGTACGAGATACCTAAAAACAGAAGGTTGAGAATAGTCCATACTCCGGATAGAAGGCTAGAAGCGCAAGGATTCAATATCCAGGAATGATAGCGTGTCGTCAGTAGCATATCTTCCAGCCTATGGTCTAGGTATCAAGAATCCTGATTATGAAAGTAAAGAAGAGTTAGAGACGTTGTGATGTCTCGCTTGATGTTCAAGAATGATATAAGGAAATCTATGATACAAGCAAGTTGAAAGGTTGCGAGTAAAATAAATAGATATGTGTAGGTCCCAAGATATTGTATGGTGAAGCGACAAGGTTCTGGAAGACAGAAGTAAGGATAAGAAAGGGCGAGTGAGAAGGTAACAAAAAAAAGGATAAGTCCTCAGGATTGAACCCATGAAAACAAGAAGAGCAGATGGTTTCTCTAAGTTATACAAAGCTCACTATAGCCTGAATGAACTCAAAGGATTCTAAGACTAATAGCATTTAGATTAGATGGAATGCTGCCTTGGTAGTAGAATCAGGGTGTAGTTGTGATAGATAAAGGATGTCATTTGGGCCTTTGATTGAGTAATGATTTGAAGAGGATTTCATGAATTTTACGGAATTAAAATACCCACGTAAGATGAGTCATATTGGAATGCTATAAAATATAGTTATGGAAGTATAGTATCACCCCTAGGTGGATCAATCTAATTACTCCAGATGTCCCTGATGAGACGTGAGCCCTAGCGGTGGTGTTATATAAGAGATCAAGTCATTAGTGGTAGATCATAGAACAACATTAAGGTGAATCAACAATGGATGGACAAAAGTCACAAAGTATGAGGTGATATTAGGTCGTCATTCTTAAGATAAACAAGTAATAAAGAGGCATTAAAGGATTTAGATTTATACATATGGGATAAGTAATGAAAGCAACTTGGAGTTCGGTAGCAGACCTTAGTAACAAGAAATCGAGGTAAGAGTTATGGTATAGTATGACCTACTTAGATGCAGCACAGTCATACAGATAGATAACCGGATCTATGAAATAAGATATAGCAATATTCATAAGTTCGATAAAATACAAAGCAAAAAACTTCAGTAATGGCTAAAAATCGGAGGAAAAAAATGAATGAAGAGACGCATACGCACTTACAAGGTCAGAGTCGTACATGCTGCATGATAGAATATAGCAATAGTTATGAGACTAGAAGGACTCCGACCATAAGTTGTGGTGTGAGAAAGAGGCCTAAAGGGGGGAATGCCCCAGCCTTTGGAATTATTCACAGAACAGTTTCCTAGATGGCAAGGAGAATACTGAAGTATCCGGAAGGCATAATTCACAAAAATTATAAGTGCATCATTCAACATTCGAGGACGAATGTTCCGAAGGGGGTAATGATGTTACACCCCATATTTTCGTACGTTAAAGTTTCGTCGTAAGCTAATCACGTAAGTTCGGGAATGAGATTATTTTGGGATTATAAGTATTATGTTATTTCAAACAAGTGATAAGTTAATTATTGAAGGTGAGAGGGTAAGCAAATCAAACAAAATGGGTTCCGTTGAAGTTTGGCAATTTGGGGATAAAATACAGTCCAAGCTATAATACCCCGTATTTATGGACTAGAATCATACAAGGTACCACATGACTATAATAGTAAGGTGTACAAAGAGTACTAAAAGTGAGTAATATTTTAAGTAATTTGAGACAATTCTTAATTATGTGGGTAATTGGTTAAGTATTGAATAGTGGGAGATTATCAAATTAACCATGAGATTAGTGGTTAATTAAGGGTGATTTTGGATAAGGCTTGGACCACAAAAATGTGGTAGCCCTTGAATTTTGAAATAAAAGCCATTACATGACTCATAAGAGACATCGAAAAGTGTCTCCTTATTAGGACATTTAGCAAGATTTGGCTTTAATCCTTGAACGTGAATCATACAAAATTCTTTATGTAAGTGAGTTATACAAAATGTCAAAATGCAAAAAAATCTTATTTTGAATAACTACCAAGAATTCAATACGTTAATGGGTGAGACAAATGCAAAGAGCTCTTATTTTGAACAAATGCCAAAGTTCATTCGGCATACAATTTATGCAGAATACAAAGCCAAGGACGATAGTTACTCCATATTATACTAGCAACGAGATTTTTCGATTCTAAGGGAGTACAGTGTTATCCTTTTCAAGAATATCACACAGATTTTTCCCTACTCCAGGTATGCTAAGGCTATCCCTTCTTTCTTTTGGCATGGTCTAAATTATACGGAAGAAATGAGCAAACTCATGGTTTCCACAAATTACCCTATTCATAGAAATACTAGGGGTGTCTATATTCTTGATTCCCTATGTGAATTATTATTATCTTTTGTTCATGGATCTAGAAAATACGTATGTTGGTAAAGTTTATTTCATGATATTAATTAGAGTCATAATGGCCTTATGACGTACCGAGAGATTTTATTGACTTATTTCATATGCATTTCATGCATTTACATATGCACATTGACCCATGAATAGATTACGTTATTTACGCGTATATATGTAAATATATGTATATGGGATATGGGAAAAGATTAAGGCGTTATATACGCACCACCACCTGATCAGCTGGTATATGATGATGATGTTGCCCACAGTGGCTAAAATATGGTTCAAACGGCGTTATATACGTGTATATATGTATGTATATTCAAATATCATTATATACGCATATATATGTATGTATGTATATGTATATGATATGGGAAAGGTTATAGTGTTATATACTGTGACGAACCGGTTGGTCGTCTTAAGAATTAACTCCCCTATCCCCTATTAACTGTTTTCCCCAAGTCTATTTCTGCTTAATTGAACTGCCGAGACGTTCAGTTTTAAGTTTCGGAGAGTTTTGGGATTTTTAGTCCCTAAATGAGAGCTTAATTGTTGGAAAGTTGCCCATAGTTGGAGCAGTGTGAAGACGGCCTCGGAATGGAAATTCGATGGTTCCGTTAGCTCCGTTGGGTGATTTCGGGGTTGGGAGCGTGTTCGGAATGTATTTTGGGAGTCTATAGCTCATTTAGGCTTGAAATGCCGAAGTTTGAATTTTTGGAGTTTCTGGTCTGATAGTGAACTTTTTATCCGAGGGTCGGAATGGAAGTTCGGAAGTTTCAGTGGTTCCGTCATGTTATTTGGGGTGTGTGTGAAAAATTTGAGGTCATTCGGATGAGTTTAGACGTGTTTCGGCGTCGGATGTGAATTCGGAATTTTCTTATGGTTTAGGCTTGAACCTATGCATAATCGATGTTTTTGATGTTAAGAGAAGTGTCTTTAAGGCTAGACCTAGTTCAAATAAGGTGCTAGGGTTGTTTGGTGGTTTTGGTTGAGGTCCCGGGGGCCTCGGGGTTATTTCAGATGCTTAATGGGTGAAGTATGGGAATTTTTTCTGCTGTTGAACCAGACACCTTCTGGTATCTTCGCACCTGTAAAGGCTTTTGCGCATGTGCGACCTCGCAGGTGCGGTGGCCTTTATCGCAGGTNGGGGGGGGGGGGGGGGGGGGGGGGGGTTACTGACCAGTGGTCGCAGGTAAGACCTGGGTTCCGCAGGTGCGGCACCGCAGGCGTGACCAAACGACCGCAGGTGCGGCCCCAGTGCATCTTTAGTAAATTTTGCACCTGCGATATTTTTTCCGCAGGTGCGGTACTGCAGGTGCGGTGATCGAGTCCGCAGGTGCGGATTGCCTATGTGTTTTATTCCAAAAATCTGAGAGTTCATCTCATTGTTCTAAAAATCGGGTAAGAGCTCAATAAGTGGCGTTTTTCAGTGGGTTTTGAAGAAAAGGATCATAGGTAACATTTTCTAATCCTAATAAACCTTTAGACCGTTATTTCCCGTTGTTTTCTTTAGTTTAATTATCAAAAATGGGGGGAAAACCATAGGAAGGGAAGAGATGTTCCCAATCCGAAATTTTGGAAAATTGTGGGGTTTTTGTCATCAGATTTAGATTGTTTCTGGTTAAATGAGTTCGTGAGTGAATGGGTGTCCAAAAAATATAAATTTTACTCGATTCCGAATCGTGGGCCGAGGGAACGTTTTGGTCATTTTACATAATTTCACGTTTTAGCTTGAATTAAACTGTATGATCAGTTGCATGAGATGTTATTTACGATACGTAACTTTTATAGATTTGGGCCATTTGGAGTCGGATACTCGTGGGAAACGTGTGATTTCAAGTTGATTTTGAGCCGATTCGGGGTAAGTGGCTTGTCTAACTTTGTGTGGGGGACCTTTCCCCTTAGGATGTGATGTTTGGTAATTGAGTGTCTGGTGCGTGAGGTGACGAGCGTGTACTTGTACAAATTGTTGAAAATCCGGTTTTACTTTAAATATTCAGACTGAGTTTCTTTCTTACCTGCTTTATTCTTCTTGCAATTATAGCCCATGTTAGTTTAGAAAAGCATGCCTAGTTGACATAAATTTCCTATTTGCTTAAGTTGCTTTAATTGTACTACGTGAAGCATGTTAGGCTAGGACTACTTGTTGCCTTGTATTTTGCACCCTATTTCTGAATGTCTTCTCGTTGTGCCTGCATATTTACTTTGGGACTACGGGACGGTATCCCGGGAGATCCCCTTGCACACTGATAGTAGGACTACAGGACGGTATCCTAGAAGATCCTTCGGATATAAATATGATGGACTACGGGACGGTATCCCGGGAGATCCTTTGGATATACAGAAAAGGACTACAGGACGGTATCTGGAAGATCCTCATTGTTACCATTGTTATTATGCTGTACATATTCTGGGTTTACTCTATTCTTGTGTTTAGTTATTGACTTCTTTGACCTGTCTTATTTCACCGTTGTACTCAAACCGCCTGTTTTCATACTGTAAATTCCTATTATATTGTTTGATCTCAGTAGGGCCCTGACCTTCCTTGTCACTACCCGACCGAGGGTAGGCTTGGCACTTACTGAGTACCGCTGTGGTGTACTCATGCCCTTTCCTGCGCATGTTTTTTCATATGCAGATCCAGGTACCTCTACTCAGGCGCACTTTCCCCGAGGTTGAGAGATACAGCAGAGACTTCGAGGTATATCTGCCGTGTCCACGGACCAGGAGTCTCTATCTTATTCCAGCTTTGTGAAAAGTTTATTCCCCCCTTTCAGTTGTATAGTTATTCTGGAGTTAGAGCAGTGTATTATATTCTGTTAGCCTGTGGTTCCCGTGAGTTTCCGGGTTTTGGGGTGATGTTGTAGACTTCCGTATTATTTTGGGTTGTATATGCCAAGTGGCTTTTGTATACAGTCTTTTTTTTTAATTGTTTAGCTTTCTTTTACTTACCTATTTCCGCATTTATGGTGTTATTCCGCATTGTTAGGCTTACCTAGTCATAGGGACTAGGTGCCGTCACGACATGTTCACTGAGGGCGAACGGAGGTCGTGACAAGTTGGTATCAGATCTCTAGGTTCATAGGAGTCACGGAACACAGGCCGGTTTATTGGAGTCTCGTTGATCGATACGGAGACGTCTGTACTTATCTACGAGAGGCTATGTAACTGTTTAGGAAAAATCTTCACTTAATTGAATTCCTTGTCGTGCAATATCTTTTGACATCAATTCTAAACCTCTATTTTCTATTCTCTCACAGATGGTGAGGACACGTGCTACTCGGGACGATCAAGCACCCGTGCCCCCCTACAGCAGCTGCCAAAGGCCGGGGCCGGGGTAGAGGCCGAGGACGCTCATATGGTGCAGCGAGAGCACCTGCTCGAGCTGCCGTCGAGGTACCACCAGCAGATCCAGTTGAGGTCCAGACACCTGCCACGCCTACTGCCGCTACTACTCCAGCTCTTCAGGAGACATTAGCTCAGTTTATGTCCATGTACACCACTCTAGCTCAGGCAGGGTTGCTTCCCCTTGCTGCAACCACATCTCAAGCTGGGGGAGGAGCACAGACTCCCGCCGCCCGCACTCCTGAGCAGCGAGTGCATGTGGAGCAGGTCCTGGAGATTATTCCTTTACCGCCTGTAGTGCCAGCTCAGCCCGAGGAGGGGTCAGCTGCTTCAGAGGATGAGCAGCGGAGACTTGAGAGGTTCAAGAAGTATGACCCTCCGGTATTCAGTGGAATAGCATCAGATGATGCCTTGGGTTTTATAGAGGGGTGTCACCGTATTCTTCGCACTATGGGCATAGCCGGATCTAGTGGTGTTTCCTTTACTACCTTCCAGCTTCTCGGAGCCGCCTATGATTGGTGGCGCACCTATGAGTTAGACAGTCCAGACGAGGCTACTTCACTGACCTGGACCCAGTTCTCAGATATGTTCATGAAGGAGTTTGTTCCTCAGAGCCTCAGGGACGCATGGCGCGCAGAGTTTGAGCATTTGCACCAGGGTGCTATGACAGTTTCAGAGTATGCTATCCGTTACACCAACTTGAGAGAGTTCGCCGGTTCATTGAGGGTCTTATCCCACCCATCAGATCTAGCATGGCTCGAGAGTTGGAGATGGACATTCCTTATCAGCAGGTAGTGAGCATTTCTAGAAGGATCGAGGGTATGCTCGCTAGGGAGCGAGAGGAGAGGGAGGCCAAGAGGTCTCGAGAGTCGGGCCACTACTCTGGTGCCCGTAACCCAGCAACAGGTAGTCATGGTAGGGGTTATATGGTCCGCCCAATTCATTCAGCTCTTCCAGCAGCCAGTGGTACCCAACTCCACCCAGGCCTCATGAGCCTTACTATGCACCTCCAGTTTCTAGTGTGCCTCCTGCGCGGGGTGCTTTCAGAGGTCAATCTAGCAGACTTGGCCCTAGCCAGTCATAGCCACCACGTCCTCCCAGAGCTTGTTTCGAGTGTGGTGATACATGCCATGTGGTTAGGGACTGCCCCACACTTAGTAGGGTTGCATCTTCACAGACTTTTCAGCCACATCGTGCTCAGCAGGGTTCTCAGGCCATGATCATAGCTCCAGCTGCTACCCCATCTGCCCAGCCAGCCAGGGGCGGAGGTCGGGGAGGTAGAGGTCTCCCTCGAGGGGGAGGCCAGGCAAGATATTATGCTATTCCTGCTCGTACCGAGGATGTTGCCTCTGATTCTTTCATCACAGGTATTATACTAGTCTGTCACAGAGATGCATCGGTTCTATTCGATCTNACTCTTATGTGTCTTCTTATTTTGCTCCGTATTTGGGTATAGCCCGAGATTCTTTGGGTTCTCCTGTTTATGTTTCTACTCCTGTGGGAGATTCTCTTGTTGTGGACCGCGTTTATCGGTCGTGTTTGGTTACTATTCGTGGTTTTGAGACCAATGTGGATTTATTGTTACTCGATATGGTGGATTTTGATATTATCTTGGGTATGGACTGGTTGTCGCCCCATTATGTTGTTCTTGATTGTCACGCTAAGACCGTAACGCTGGCGATGCCAAGTATTCCGCGTGTTGAGTGGAATGGTACTTTATATCACACTCACAGTAGAGTTATCTCTTTTCTTAAAGCTCAGTGTATGGTTGAGAAAGGGTGTGCCGTGTATTTGGCTTATGTGAGAGATGTTAGTGTTGATACCCCTTCTATTGATTCAGTTCCAGTGGTAGGGGATTATCCCGATGTGTTTCCAGCTGATCTTCCGGGCATGCTGCCCCATAGAGACATTGATTTTGGCATTGATTTGTTGCCGGGCACTCAGCCCATTTCCATTCCTCCTTACCGTATGGCTCCTCCTGAGTTGAAGAAGTTGAAGGATCATTTACAAGAATTGCTTGATAAGGGTTTTATTCGACCCAGTGTTTCACCTTGGGGTGCTCCTGTCTTATTTGTGAAAAAGAAAGATGGGTCTATGCGCATGTGTATTGATTATCGCCAGCTGAACAGGGTTACAGTGAAGAATCGTTATCCTTTGCCTCGTATTGATGATTTATTTGACCAGCTTCAGGGCACACAGGTATTTTCTAAGATTGATTTGCGCTCAGGTTACATTAAGTTGAAGATTCAGGAGCTGGATATCCCGAAGACTACTTTCAGGACTCGGTATGGCCATTATGAGTTTCTAGTTATGCCATTCGGGCTGACTAATGCCCCTGTAGCATTTATGCATTTGATGCACAGTGTGTTCAGGCCATATCTCGACTCGTTCGTCATTGTTTTCATAGATGATATTCTTGTTTACTCCCGTAGTCGGGAAGATCATGAGCAGCACCTGAGGTCAGTTCTTCAGACCTTGAGAGAGAAGAAGTTGTATGCAAAGTTCTCAAAATGTGGGTTCTGGTTGAGTTCTATGGCATTATTAGGCCACGTGGTATCGAGTGAGGGCATTCGAGTGGAACCGAAGAAGGTAGAGGCCGTGCAGAGTTGACCCAGGACGTCCTCAGTTACAGAGATTCACGGTTTCCTTGGCTTGGCGGGTTACTACCGCCGTTTTGTGGAGGGATTTTCATCGTTTGCAGCCCCTATGACTAGATTGACCCAGAAGGGTGCTCCATTCCAGTGGACAGAGGATTGTGAGGCGAGCTTTCAGAAGCTCAAGACAGCTTTGACTACAGCCCCAATCTTGATATTGCCTATTGGTTCGGGGTCTTATATAGTTTATTGTGATGCTTTGTGAGTTGTCCTTGGAGCGGTGTTGATGCAGGACGGTAGGGTGATTGCCTACGCGTCCAGACAGTTGAAGATACATGAGAAGAATTACCCTCTCCATGACCTTGAGTTAGCTGCCATTGTTCATGCCTTGAAGATCTGGCGTCATTATTTGTACGGTGTGCGTTGTGAGATTTATACCGACCACCGGAGTTTGCAACACATATTCAGGCAGAAGGATCTAAATTTGCGCCAGTGCAGATGGTTAGAGTTGCTACAACACTATGACATCACTATATTATACCACCCGGGGAAGGCCAATGTGGTGGCCGACGCCTTGAGTCGCTGGGCGGAGAGTTTGGGGAGTCTGGCATATCTTCATGCAGCTGAGAGGCCTTTAGCCTTAGATGTTCAGTCCTTAGCCAGTCAGTTCGTGAGATTGGATCTTTCTGAGCCTTGCCGGGTATTGGCTTGTGTGGTTTCTCGGTCTTCCTTATTCGACCGTATCAGGGAGCGGTAGTATGATGATCCTCATTTACTTGTCCTCAGGGACACGGTCCAGCACGATGATGCCAGAGATGTGACCATTGGAGATGACGGGGTATTGAGGATGCAGGGCCGAATTTGTGTGCCTAATGTTGATGGGCTTCGGGAGTTGATTTTGGCAGAGGCCCATAGTTCGCGGTATTCCATCCATCCGGGTACTGCGAAGATGTATCAGGATTTGAGGCAGCACTATTGGTGGCGAAGGATGAAGAAAGATATAGCAGAGTTTGTAGCCAAGTGCCTCAATTGTCAGCAGGTCAAATGTGAGCATCAGAGACCGGGAGGGTTACTTCAGCAGATTGAGCTTCCAAAGTGGAAGTGGGAGTGAATCACCATGGACTTTGTGGTTGGACTTCCTCGGACTTTAAGGAAGCATGATGCTATTTGGGTGATTGTTGATCGGCTGATCAAGTCACCCCATTTCATTCCGGTACTGACTACTTATTCATCGGGGCGATTGGCAAAGATATATATTCGGGAGATAGTTCGTCTGCATGGTATTCCAGTTTCTATTATTTCAGACAGAGGTACTCAGTTCACCTCGCAGTTCTGGAGAGCCGTTGCAGGATTTAGGTACCAAGGTGGAGTTGAGCACAACATTTCACCCCCAGACAGACGGACAGTCCGAGCGTACTATTCAGATTCTTGAGGATATGCTTCGTGCGTGTGTGATTGAGTTTGGGGGGTCATGGGATCAATTTTTTCCATTGGCAGAGTTTTCTTACAACAACAGTTATCAATAAAGCATTCAGATGGCGCCGTATGAGGCTTTATATGGTAGGAGGTGCAGATCTCCGGTGGGTTGGTTCGAGTCGGGTGGAGCCAAGCTATTGGGCACAGAGTTAGTTCAGGATGCATTGGAGAAGGTCAAGGTGATTCAGGATAGACTCCGTACAGCCCAGTCCAGACAGAAGAGTTACGCGGACCGGAAGGTTCGTGATGTTTCATATATGGTCGGAGAGCGGATTCTGCTTCGGGTTTCGCCTATGAAGGGCGTTATGAGATTTGGGAAGAAAGGTAAGTTGAGTCCGAGGTTTATTGGACCTTTTGAGATGTTGAGGCATGTTGGGGAGGTTGATTATGAGCTTTCCTTACCTCCCAGCTTGGCAAGAGTTCATCCGATTTTTCATGTTTCGATGCTCCGGAGGTACAACGGTGACCCGTCCCATGTCTTGGATTTTAGCTCAGTCCATTTGGACAAGGATCTATCATATGTTGAGGAGCCTGTAGCTATATTGGACAGGCAGGTCAGAAAGCTCAGGTCGAAGAACTTTGCATCAGTAAAGGTTCGGTGGCGGGGTCAGCCGGTCAAGGAGGTAACCTGGGAGACTGAACAGGATATGCGCAGATGTTACCCTCATCTTTTCACTACTTCAGGTATGTCTTTATGATCGTTCGAGGACGAACGAATTTTTAAGTGTAGGAGGATGTGAAGACCCGGTCGGCCGTCTTAAGAATTAACTCCCCGATCCCCTGTTAACTGTTTTCCCCAAGTCTATTTCTGCTTAATTGAATTGTCGAGAAGTTCGGTGTTAAGTTTCGGAGAGTTTTGGGATTTTTAGTCCCTAAATGAGAGCTTAAGTGTTGGAAAGTTGCCCGTAGTCGGAGCAGTGTGAAGACGGCCTCGGAATGGAAATCTGATGGTTCCGTTAGCTCCGTTGGGTGATTTCGGGGTTGGGAGCATGTTCGGAATGTATTTTAGGAGTCTGTAGCTCATTTACGCTTGAAATGCCGAAGTTTGAATTTTTGGAGTTTCCGGTCAGATAGTGAATTTTTTATCCGAGGGTCGGAATGAAAGTCTGGAAGTTGCAGTAGTTCCGTCATGTCATTTGGGATGTGGGTGAAATATTTGAGGTCATTCGGATGAGTTTAGATGTGTTTCGGGGTCGGATGTGAATTCGAAATTTTCTTAAGTTTCTAGGCTTGAACCTATGCATAATCGATGCTTTTGATGTTAAGAGACGTGTCTTTAAGGCTCGACCTAGTTCAAATAAGGTGCTAGGGTTGGCTGGTGGTTTTGGTTGAGGTCCCGGGGGCCTCGGTGTTGTTTCAGATGCTTAACGGGTGAAGTATAGGAATTTTTGTTGCTGCTGAACCAGACACCTTTTGGTATCTTCGCACCTGCAAAGGTTTTTCCGCAGGTGCAGCCTCGCTGGCACGGTGGTCTTGATCGCAGGTGCGATAGGGGGGTGACTGACCAGTGGTCGCAGGTGCGACCTGGGTTCCGCAGGTGCGGGACCGCTGGCGCGACCAAACGACCGCAGGTGCGGCCCCAATGCATCTTTAGTGAATTTCGTACCTGCGATGATTTTTCCGCAGGTGCGGATTTCCTGTGTGTTTTATTCCAAAAATCCGAGAGTTCATCTCATTGTTCTAAAAATCGGGTAATAGTTCGAGAAGTGGCATTTTTTCAGTGGGTTTTGAAGAAAAGGATCATAGGTAACATTTTCTAATCATAATCCACCTTTAGACCATTATTTCCCATTGTTTTCTTTAGTTTAATTATCAAAAAAGGGGGAAAAACCATAGGAAGGGAAGAGATGTTCCCAATCCGAAATTTTGGAAAGTTGTGGGGTTTTTGGCATCGGATTTAGATTGTTTCTGGTTAAATGAGTTCGTGAGTGAATGGATGTCCGGAAAATATAACTTTTACCTGATTCCGAGTCATGGGTTGAGGGGGAATTTTGGTCATTTTACATAATTTCACGCTTTAGCTTGAATTAAACTGTATGATCAGTTGCATGAGATGTTATTTACGATATATAATCGAACTTTTATAGATTTGGGCCATTTGGAGTCGGATACTCGTGGCAAACGTGTGATTTCAAATTGATTTTGAGCCGATTCGGGGTAAGTGGCTTCTCTAACTTTGTGCGGGGGACCTTTCCCCTTAGGATGTGATGTTTGGTAATTGAATGCCTGGTGCGTGAGGTGACGAGTGCGTACTTGTGCAAATTGTTGAAAATCCGGTTTTACTCTAAATATTCAGACTGAGTTTCTTTCTTACCTGCTTTATTCTTCTTGCAATTATAGCCTATGTTGGTTTAAAAAAGCATGCCTAGTTGACTTAAATTTCATATTTGCTTAAGTTGCTTTAATTGTACTACGTGAAGCATGTTAGGCTAGGACTACTTGTTGCCTTGTATTTTGCACCCTATTTCTGAATGTCTTCTCGTTGTGCCTGCATATTTACTTTGGGACTACGGGACGGTATCCCGGGAGATCCCCCTGCACACTGATAGTAGGACTACGGGATAGTATCCCGGGAGATCCTTTGGATATACAGAAAAGGACTACAGGACGGTATCCTGGGAGATCCTCATTGTTACCATTGTTATTATGTTGTACATATTCTGGTTTTACTCTATTCTTGTGTTTAGTTATTGCCTTGTTTGACCTGTCTTATTTAACCGTTGTACTCATTATTACCGCCTGTTTTCATACTGTTAATGCCTATTATATTGTTTGATCTCAGTAGGGCCCTGACCTTCCTCGTCACTACCCGACCGAGGTTAGGCTTGGCACTTACTGAGTACCGCTGTGGTGTACTCATGCCCTTTCCTGCGCATGTTTTTTCATGTGCAGATCCAGGTACCTCCACTCATGCGCACTAATCCCGAGGTTGAGAGATACAACAGAGACTTCGAGGTATATCTGTCGCGTCCGTAGACCAGGAGTCTCTATCTTATTCCAGCTTTATGAAAAGTTTATTCCCCCCTTTCAGTTGTATAGTTATTCTGGAGTTAGAGCAGTGTATTATATTCTGTTAGCCTGTGGTTCCCGTGAGTTTCCGGGTTTTGGGGTGATGTTGTAGACTTCCGTATTATTTTGGGTTGTATATGCCAAGTGGATTTTTTATACAGTCTTTTTTTTATTGTTTAGCTTTCTTTTACTAACCTATTTCCGCATTTATGTTGTTATTCCGCATTGTTAGGCTTACCTAGTCATAGGGACTAGGTGCCGTCACGACATGTTCACGGAGGGCAAACGGGGGTCGTGACATATACGCACCACCACCTGATCAGCGTGTATACGATGATGATTTTGCCCATAGTGGTCGATATGATATGATGGGATGACCTCAGAGGCTGATGATGTTATGAGACATGTACCTATGCACGACATGACATTCATATGCATATGCATGATGCTAAAAGTAATTTATGATTTACAAAGCTATTAAAGCTTACAGGTTGAGTCATGTGTTCTATATTTCTTCCATGTCTCTTATGTACTTATTTATGTGCCTTACATACTCGGTACATTATTCGTACTGACGTCCCTTTTGTCTGGGGATGCTGCGTTTCATGCCCGCAGGTCCAGATAGACAGGTCGAGAGCCCTCCAAATAGGCTATCAGCTCAGCGGAAGATATTGGTGCGCTCCATTTGCTTCGGAGTCGGTTGTTTGGTTAGTATGATTAGATGGGTATTGTTTGGTATGGCAGGACACTATCCTGACCTTTATGACATTTATGTACTCTTAGAGGCTTGTAGACATATGTCGTATACGTGGAAGATTGTACGGCCTTGTCGCCGTATGTTTTGATTTTATAAATGATTATGTTAGCCTATTAGGACCATATGTCACGTGTATATGATGATGTAATAAGAATGATACGTTACGTTGGTACTCGGTCGAGTAAGGTGCCGGGTGCATGTCGCGGTCCATCGGTTTGGATCGTACAGACTAAATTAGAGGAGTGTGAGTGTATCGACAAAAGTGTAGGGGTAGGCAGCACTTCAACGATCTCCTAGCTCATAAATGCTCAAAATTGTGCTACTGAAGAGATCAGAAAGTTGAAGGCTTGGAATTCCATATTAGAGACTTAGCTCAGTCAGGCCCAAGAGGCATCAGGGTCCTCAAGTTCTTCAAACACAGAGGTCGCTCGTCTGAATAAGGAGAATACTGATCTCAGGCAACATGTTGAGAACCTAAGGGAGAAACTGCTCGCTGAGCAAATGATCGCAAATGCTCGGATAGATCTCGTTCTCAATACTCTTGCTGCCTCTTCCAAGCCATCTTCCTCTAGTGTCCCCTAGGCATATCCCTAAATGACTGGTGTCTTAGTTTGTCTCTCTTACAAGTGTTTTGATGATGTTGTTGTGGTTGTTTTTGTTTTTGTTTTTTTGTTTGTGTATGGATATCACAAATACTGCTCTCGTGTAAACAGTACAAATATATTTTCGTTGTTTTAATGAAAGCTTTCGTTCTTTTGCTGCAAATGCTTATGTCTCTCTGCTTCTCTTTTCTATCATGTATATGTGCACACAAGTGGCATGAGTTAACTAAGAAATACTTCTTTATGCTATTTGCTCGTTTATGTGTTTTTAATGGCCAAAATAGGGAAGATAAATTTAGAATTAAGAAGAAGGGTGGGCTGATTAAGGGGGAAGCACAAAGTCAGGGGGGAACTTGTGAAGTCATGTTGCATTATCTGGTTTCTGTTGCTCTGTGAAGGATTATCAATTTTTAAGTTTTTCATCATCGAAAAGGGGGTAATTGATAATTTGAGAATTAAGAAGAAGAGTGGGTTGATTAAGGGGGAAGCACAAAGTCAAGGGGAACTTGTGAAGTTCCTGTTGCATTATCTGGGTTCTGTTGCTCTGTGCAGGATTATCAATTTTTAAGTTTGTCATCATCAAAAAGGTGGAAATTGATGGGTTTATAGTACCTTATCTTTATGTTTTGATGATCTAACAAACTTATTGTCAAGAACCAGATAAGGAACCTGATACATATTTGGTACACAGCGCAAACATCTTACTCAAGCTAATAAGAGTTGCTATGACTTTAGAAGATGAAGACTCAACTCAGGGACCTGATCCCCTTGGGTTCCCCTGACAACAGTACGAAGTCAACTCTCCACAGCTGCAAAGTGGCTGCCTGCATTGTACACGCAAACAATACTGCATAGTGCAACAGTCACTTCCATTGGGAAGGACCTTGTACCACCAAGTGATTACATCATTCAAGTGATGTCATCCAAGTTGTATTAACATTAACATTACAACAAAACATCACTTGAACATTTGAGAATTCATTCAAGAAATCCAAGCATCTGATAATCAAGCATTCAATTCTCAAGTGCATCAAGAGCAAAGTACAACACTATTACAGACCAGTTCCTACAACAAGTCTTTGTATGTACTTAATTGAAATTACTACTTTTCTTATCTAGAAGCATTAATTAGGAAACCTTTGTAAACCATAAACTTTAGTTTTTGTGTCGCGACTAGAGTTAGTCATGAGTTGAAGTCTTTATAATAGGTGTATTTCAAAGTGGCTTGTAGTAGGTGTATTACAAGTTAGTGAGGGATTAAGAGTTTAATTCCTAGGTTGCATTGGTTGTAATCTAAAAGATTGATCATAATGAAGTTGAAATCCTACTAGTGTAGGTCATAGTCTTTTTTATCCCATTGAGCAGGGATTTTTCCACATAAAAGATCCCTGGGCCATTCACTTACTATTGTGAAAGCTTAATCTATGGAAACTAATATGGACCTGGTCTCTATATAGTTTGGTGAACTCCTATATTCTATCAAAAGTTATCAGATAGGACATGGCGCGACTCCAGATTTCTGAGGACATGGCTCTTGATAGGAAGGTGTCGAGGTCGAGCATTAGGGTTGTAGGTTAAGGGGGGTAGTCGAGAGGTTTTCCTCTTTTTCCTGGTTTCCCTCTTTGTACCGACGAGTATGATAGTATTCTGTCTAGCACTGTTAGCGATTGTGTCGTGACAACTTGGTATCAGAGCACTAGATAGGTCTCACAAGTCATGAGCAGGCCTAATAGAGTCTTGCAAATTGGTGCATAGACGTCCGTACTTATCTTCGAGAGGCTATAGGGTGTTAAGAAACTTCTCTTTATTCATCTCCTATCTTGAAGTTGATGTATGCTATGTATATTTCTCCTATTCTCTCATAGCTGGTGAGAAGGCGCGCGGCAGATATACCCGATCGTGGAGGAGTTGATCCTTTGTTTCTAGAGGCCGAGGGAGGGCTCCAGCTCGTGTTAGAGAATGAGGGCTTTCTAGAGTTTCTCCAGTTATTCCACCAGTGGATCTAGTGGAAAATCCTATTATTAAGGAGAATGGCAAGGTACTTGCGGCATAGCTGGCCCCAGCGGATTTTATGTCTGCACCAGGATTCCAGGAGGTCATGGTTTGTATACTACAGTTCATGGATTCTATGACACAACCACATCTTAGGGGGAGGGGGAGCACAGACCTCTACCACTCAGGCACTAGGGCATGCAGCTGCCGTATATCAGACCCCGGAGGCACTACCTGTGGGCAGAGCTCAACTAGTTGCAGCAGCTATACAAGAGCCCAAACCAGTCGCGACTGGTGAGCCGCAGAAGCCATTGGATAGATGGATCAGGCTACATCCTCCTGCCTTTAGTGGTGAGCGACATGAGGACCCCCAGGACTTTATAACCCCCAGGACTTTATTGATCGTTGCACGAACAGATTACACAACATGGGTATATTGGAGTCCCACGGGGTGGACTTTACCACCTATCAGTTGGAGGGCAGGGCCCGTAAAAGATGGCAGTCCTATCTTCTTAGCAAACCAGCAGGTTCTCCTCCCTTGACTTGAGACCAGTTCATACGTCTTTTTCTAGAGAGATATATTCCACTCTCTCATAGGGGAGAGTTACAAGGTCAGTTCGAGCAACTCCAGGAGGGTCAGATGTCTATGACTGACTATGAGGCGAGATTCTTTAAGTTGTCTCACGATGCACTTGTGATACTCCCCAATGATGCAGAGAGAGTGCAGAGGTTTATTGCGGGTTTGCACTATGGTATCCAGAGCCCGAGAGGTTGAGATGGGGACTTCTTATGATCAGGTTGTACAGATAGCTCAGAGGATCGAGGGTATTCGCCAACAGGGTCGAGAGCAGACGCCGAGGGACAAACAATTTCGATATTCTCTAGGGTTCAGTGGTGCTCCATCTCAGGGTAGAGGTCAGTTTGTGAGGGGCCAGTCTAGCAGGCTCACGTATCCAGCGCCGTCGGCTTCTCGAGATGCTCCAGCGCGACCCTATTTTAGTGCCATTCTAGTGAGCTCCTACTGTCCACCGACTATTCAGGGTTCCTCAAGTGGGAGTTCAGGTCCCCAAAGTCAGACTCGGGGTTAGTCATCTTCTACACCGAGATGTTGTTTAGAGTGTGGGGATCTTGGACATGTGAGGAGATTCTGCCCCAGGCTTCAGAGTAAGGCAGTACAACAGGGTCATCATCCCATTATTATTTCACCAATTGCCTCACCAGTCATCCGACTGCCCAGAGGCGGGGGCAGGTGGGTAGAGGTTGTCTTAGAGGTGGAGGCCAGTCAGGTGGAGCTCTAGCTAGGTTCTATGATTTTCCAGCCAGACCAGATGCAGTAGCCTCAGATGTCGTGATCACAGGTATTAATTCTGTCTATGGTAGGGATGCTTCAGTACTATTTGATCCAGGGTCTACGTATTCATATGTTTTATCTTTGTTTGCTCATTTTTTGGGTGTTCCTCGTGAGTTCTTGGGTACTCATGTATATGTGTCCACGCCAGTGGGTGATTCTGTTGTTGTATATCTGATTTACCGGTCCTGTATCGTGACTTTCTGTGATTATGAGGCTAGAGCAGATCTTCTGTTGCTCGATATGACCAACTTTGAGGTCATCCTAGGCATGGACTGGTTGTCTCTATATCATGTCGTCCTTGATTTCCATGCCAAGACTATTACCTTGGCGCTACCAGAGTTTCCTAGATTGAAGTGGAAGGGTTCATCTTTCAGTGCTTCTAGTCGAGTTATCTCTTTCCTGAAGGCTCAATACATGGTCGAGAAGGGTTGTTTGGCTTATCTAGCTTATGTTCGGGATACTGTTGTAGAGACTGTGGTGATTGATTAAGTTTTTGTGGTTCGAGAGTTCTCCTATGTATTTCTTTCTAATATACCGAGAATGCCACCAGATCATTATATCGATTTCTGTATTAATTTGGCTCCAAGTACCCAGCCTATCTTTATTCCACCGTACCACATGGCTCCGAAAGAGTTGAAGGAGTTGAAAGAACAACTTGAGGAGTTGCTAGCAAAGGGGCTTATCAGACCGAGTGTGTCGTCTTGGGGTGCACTAGTGTTGTTCGTGAAGAAAAAGGATGGGACTATGCGGATGTGCATTGATTATCGCCAGTTGAAAAAAGTTACCATTAAGAACAAGTACATGTTTTC
This sequence comes from Nicotiana paniculata, assembly GCA_005239505.1. Classification (NCBI taxonomy): domain Eukaryota; kingdom Viridiplantae; phylum Streptophyta; class Magnoliopsida; order Solanales; family Solanaceae; genus Nicotiana; species Nicotiana paniculata. The sequence goes on along the minus strand of ML358592.1, from coordinate 7,404 downwards.
GCGTATTGATGATTTGTTTCACCAGTTGCATGGTGCCAGGGTGTTCTCTAAGATCGACTTGAGATCGGGGTCATCAACTGAAGATTCGTGATTCAGATGTTCCGAAGACGGCTTTCCAGATTAGATATGATCACTATGAGTTTTTGGTGATGTCCTTCGACTTGACCAACTCCACGGCGGTGTTTATGGATTTGATAAACCGGGTATTCTAGACATATATTGACTAGTTTTTCATTGTCTTCACTTATGGCATATTGATCTACTAGCGTAGCATGGAGGAGCAGGAACATCATTTGAGAGTCGTGCTTCAGACCTTCCGGGAATAGAAGCTATATGCTAAGTTCTCCAAGTGCGAGCTCTGATTAGATTCTGTGGCATTCTTGGGGAATATTGTATCAGGCGAGGGTATTAAAGTAGATCCCAGGAAGATCGAGGTAGTCCAGAGTTGGCCTCGTCCTACCACAACGACCGAGATCAGGAGTTTCTTGGGGTTAGCAAGTTATTATTGTCGGTTTGTAGAGGGCTTCTCATCTATTGCAACACCTTTGACTAGATTCACTCAGAAGGGTGCACTGTTCCAATGGTCTGATGATTGCGAGACGAGCTTTCAAAAGATCAAGGCAACTTTGACTACATCATCGGTGTTAGTGTTGCCTTCCGATTCAGGGATGTATATTGTGCATGCTACGCTTCACGCATTGGCCTAGGTTGTGTATTGATGTAGGATAGGAAAGTTATTTCATATGCTTCACGTCATCTGAAGCCCACGAGAAGAATTATCCCGTACATGATTTGGAGTTGGCCGCGATAGTTCATGCTCACAAGATTTGGAGGCATTATCTTTATAGGGTATCCTGTGAGGTTTTCACTAATCACCGTAGCTTAAAACATTTGTTCAAGAAGAGGGATATCAATTTGAGGCAGTGTAGGTGGCTTTAGTTACTAAAGAACTATGATATTACCATCCTTTATCATTCGGGAAAGGCAAATGTGGTTGCGGATGCCTTGAGCCGAAAGGATGAGAGTACGAGTAGTTTGGCATTCATCTCAGCGGAGGAGAGGCCATGCTTTGTACATTCAGTCCTTGGCTAACAGACTTGCGAGGTCGGATATTTCTGAGCCCAGTCGATTTCTTGCATGCATCGTTGCTCAGTCTTCATTATTCAAGCAGAATGGGGCTTGTCAGTACGAATATCCACACATGCTAGTTCTTGGTGAGACGATACTATATGGTGGTGCCAAGGAGGTTACTATCAGTGAGGATGGTGTTATGTGATTCCAGGGTTGTCTATGTGTTCCTAATATTGATGGATTGAGGGAGAAGATTCTATAGAGGCACACAATTCTTATTCTATTCATCCAGGTGATAGGAAGATGTATCACGACCTGAGGCAGCATTATTGGTGGAGGTGGATGAAGAAGGACATAGTTGAGCATGTAGCGAGGTTCCTAAATTGCCACCAAGTTAATAATGAGCACCAGAGGCCAGGTGGCCTACTTCAGCAGATGGTTATACTTGAGTGGAAATGGGAGCGCATCACTATGGACTTCGTAGTTGGGTTGCTGCGGACTTTGAGGAAGTTTGATTTAGTTTGGGTCATTGTCGATATAGGTTGACCAAGTCGACACACTTTATTTCGGCTACGGCTACATATTCTATAGAGAGATTGGCCTATATTTACGTTCAGGAGATTGTTCGGTTGCATGGTGTGCCTGTTTCCATCATTTCTGATATAGGCCCCCCAGTTCACTTCGCATTTCTAGAGAGCAGTTCAGAGAGAGTTAGGTACCCGGGTAGAGCTCAGCACGGTCAGACCGATGGACAGCCGGAGCGGACAGTTTAGATCTTGGAGGATGTGCTTAGACCATGCGTGATTGACTTCAGAGGGCAGTGGGATCGATTCTTGCCTTTGGAAAAGTTTTCTTATAACAACAGTTATCAGTCCAGCATTGAGATGGCTCCATTTGAGGCTTTGTATGGTCGGCGATGTCGTTCACCTATCGAATGGTTTGAGCCCGGCGAGGCTAGGTTGTTTGTATATTCTACTAGTTGGTCATACACTTGTGACACCGGGTTTTGGGAGTATTCTAGTAGACACTTCATGGTTTTGAGTATTAATTTCACTGTATCTACTCTCTCATTAGTTTATGTTTTACCTTACTATAATTTCTCACTATTCATTTACTCAATAAATAAAAATCAACTACTTCAAAATTATTAAAAGGGAACAAATACATAACTAGTTCACTGTTGGCTTGCCTAGCAGCGACGTTGGGTGCCATCACAGCCTATAGGGAAAATTGGATCGTGACAGTACTGGTTTAATGTCTAGCCTAAAATGTAGGGATTTTTATCTAGCTATACTATATTAGAAACTTATTTACCTATGTTCTCTATGTTTTTTAGTTTTTAATAAGTTTTTAGATTTTTCTTACAAATTGTATGCATTGCTCCTTAAAAGACTCTCACCCCATTATTATTGTCTTCAATTGAGAGATTCAATTACATCCTTTCTTTTTTTTTCCCTCTCCTCTTCTCTCTCCTTTTTTTTAACATCAAAATCCCTTAATCTACTCCAAGAATATCCATCATCTCTCTTCCCACCGTTGCTGACAGTTTTATATTATTAAAAATCGTCAATTTTATCGTTCTTTTGCTAGGAGACTGGACAACACTGAAAATGAACAAATATTCAGGAATTGTATAATAATTGTATTTGAATTGTATCAGATATATCAATCTTAAAACATAATTGTGCCATACTTGCATCACAATTGTATACTTGTATCTAGTACAATAATACCCAAAATAATACCCGATATAGTTATCATATATTTGTGATACAAACTGTGAAATTGTCATGAACTCACAATTGCTCGTAATAATATACAATGAATATACAATTATCATACATTTGTAATAAAATTCCTACAACAATTATGATACATATACAATTATAATACAATTGTGATACATTTATGAAAAATTGTGATACAACCATGATATTCATCTTCTTCAATTTTCAATCACAACTCTACACTAAAAATCAAATATAATCGTATTATAACTGTACTAGTATTGTATCGAGTATTATATTTGGTATTGATGTATGATATACGAGTCACATACAATAAACATTTTAGAAAGAAAGAAAATAATATTCAAAACTTACCCACAACTTGATTCTAGAGCAATATTCTGAATTTAGTCTGTATTGTATCAATAAGAAATAGATTATTATTAAGAAAGAGAGAAATTGGGTTTGAATATTTTTGGAAAGGGAAAAAGAATCGAAAATTTTGAGGGAGGGGGGTGTTGATACCCAATTTTGCCCTCGCATATTTTTCAAATAATATATACACTTTCAAAATATCATTTTTTGCATTATTATTAATTTACAAGATTTACACAAGCACATCCTATAATTTTCCATAATTTTAGATCTTCTTAAATTAATTTTCTTGCATTAATTTACATAATAATTCAGTAATTATTCTTTTAAAATTATTTGTGGTGATTTAATCACTTAAAATTATTTGCATCCCTAATACATTTTTTGAAATATTTTCACTTAATTTTTATATAATTACAATTATATTTTTAGGTTATTCGCATAAATTTGAAAAATAGCCTATATTTTGCTTTCTTATTGCAATTGACATTTCATTTAGGGTCAAAATAATGTTTTACATTTTTAATAGTTTTCTATTATTATTTAAAGTATTAATTTTCATAAGTATCATTTTTATATATTTATTTAGCTATTTTATTAAATTATTTACCTTTTAATTTTTATTTTAAAAAGCTGGCCCAATTTTGAGTTAATTTTTTGTACCAAACAAGCCCAATACCCTAACACAATAAACCTCAGCCCAAAGCCAAATGACCCGGTCATAACCCATCCAATTAACCCGCCCCAACACCTCTTTAAAATCCTGACCGGCAATCTCTAAGATCAACGACCCACATTTAACCTACCTTTTTATTTACCCAACCCCAAAACCCTAATCCCCATTTCCTCTAAATCTGCCGCCCTAAGACTCTACCCCTCTCTGAAGAACCCTAATCACCGCCACCTTCTAAACCCCTCTCCTAATCCCTCTCCTAATGGGATTCTCCTCTCATTTACTTGCCATATCTGTGTTTTTGCTCTACTTGTGATTCTCCATGGTATCACCTAGTACTTGCCTAAACATAGCAAGTACTATTTCTCTGATTCTGTCTGATTGATTCCAATCCCTTGTATCTGGAACATATCTCGTCTACACACGTTCAATACTATATTGTGTGAGTCCGATTTCGTTTGGATTTTGCTGATTTACACTTTCCCTAAAAAATTAGGGTTTACCGGATTCCTTTTTTAAATCGATTTCAAATTGATTTGCATGTTTTCCTTCTTTTTTTGTTGTTTAATTTACTCTATTTCCTTATATGTTTGTTCGATTTTTGACTGTTATAAACCCCCTCATTTTTCCTTCTGGGACAGACTTTGAAATCGATCTTTTCACTAATAAATTGAGGTTTTTTTGCTACTCTCTTACTTGGCATTCTGTACTAGCCGGCTGAAAGCCAAGGCTATTAACATCTTGTTACTTAACCTGTTCTTGGTGCGAGCATTGCCCTGAGTTCATCGAAGCTCTTGGGAACTTTGACGCATTAGGGATTCTGGGTTTTCTGTGGAAATTTATTCTTTACTGTTCTTCGCTTAACTGGTGAGTCACTATACTTTGTAATTTTATTCCTAAGTATCTATGGTTTGCATATGTTTTCACTCCTGAAGTTCGTCAGTTCAATATGTTTTTTGGGTTGCTTTTGTGTGTAATTCTGTTTGCTTTCTTCAATTCTTTAGGTCTCTTTAACTTTTAGTTTCAAGCATGCCTAAGCCCGGTTCTATTAAATTCTGACCAGTCAATGTGTTAAGAATTATTACTGTTTGGGACCCTTACACTAGTTAGCATTTTCTGGTGTTAAATTTGGCCTTTTGCTATCAATCTTGTTACTTGAATATGCCTTACTTGCATAATTTGTACCTATTTTAATCGACTAGTTGACTGAATTCAAAGCATGAATGTGTACACCCACTGTATGGCACAAGCTTATTTCCCATCATATTCTGATTTTTTGTAGTGATAGCTTGCCTATCTAACATGTTTTGACCCTGCTCCCTATCAATATGCCCTTTAGCATGTTTAACCCCCTCACTGATTCACCAGTAGTTGTAATCTCCTTTTCTTATGTCTAAATGTTGTCCTATTGCCAAATTAGCATGACTGTATCATGACATCAGGACCTATACTTAGCATAATTTGGACCTTCTTTAGGTAATTAGTCTACTGTGTCAATGCTAGAATACCTACATGTGCTATTTAACCTGAGCTTACTTTTCACTCGGTTCTGAATCTCTGTGATGTTTGTCTTGCATACATAATAGGCTTTAATCTGTGATAAGACCTTTTCTATCAACTATGGTCTTGCTTCCCCGCTAATATGTCCCTCAATATGTCTTTGGTTTACTTAATTCCCTATTCCTTCAACTGATCACTTGGCATGTCATAATGTGTGTTTTTATCATGTTTCAATGCAGTCTTGCCTTTTAATGAGAGTTAACATGTCTGTCTTATAATACTAGGATGTATACTTCGCATAATTTGGACTTCTTAGGTCTCCACATGTTAGTATTGTGTATTTGTGCATGATAACTTCTGTCAAATCTTGCAAACGTGTTCCTCCCCTAACTCTTTCAATGTGTGGCTGTTACGTGCTACTTTGTTAAATGTTGAAATGCGACTGAAAAAGTCCTAAGAACTACTTGATTAGCTGATATGTATGCTTAACTTGACCATGTTACTTTAGGTTATAAGTATATCCCCCAACTTCTGCCCCCAATCACTTTCCACTCTCCCTCATTTGCTACTTATGTTGTTTTGAACTTCTCATTCTTAGCCGTCTGAAAGCCAAGGCTACCTAGGCTCTATTATTGGCCTCCCTAGTGTGAGCACTATTCGGAGTCAAATTGAGTCCCTTGTGAACTCTGACACACTAGGTCTTGGTCCCTAGTCATTCCCTAGATCTCAAACTATTCCTATTCACCCTACTCCATCCTGTTATTTGTTGTATACCTGAATTGACTGATTTAAATGGTGCAACACTTGGTGATATAGTTGAATAAATTGTCTTGGGACTCCTCTATGGATTCCTGAGTCGTGTATTGAATGTGGCTCTTTGTTGAAGGCCTGGGTATGTTGTGTAACAGTTGCTGAAGGCCCAGACAATGTTGGGTATTTTTGTTTGGGCCTGCTGTAGGTCTGTTGTTAGTGTTATGTAACATTTGTATTTCTTACTCATTATTGGGCCTGTAATAACTTTTTGTATAAATAATTGGGGTGTTAGTAAAAAGGGAAATGGGTAGAATTTAATATCTACATGCAAAGTGGGTAGATAACATGCCTATAGGACTTGGTAATGTATTTTCTACATGTGTTGTTCGATTACATGTGCACTGTAGAAATCATGACATTAGAAGAAGCGCACACACACTACTTGTCTACCATTAAACGTGAGTTCAAATGTTATGTCTACTGCAATGTGTTTATAAACATCATGCCTATAGGAAGTGAGCACTCCCTTCAATTTGTATAACTACTTTCAAATGCATTAGAAACATGCCTATAGGAACAAATATCAATGAATTTTCCTTCAATTCACTTCACCTAATCACTAGAAATCATGCCTATAGGATTTTGACCACTTCATCTGCTACTGTATCGCATTATTTATTAGAAATCTTGTTTATAAGACTAAGTATAACAATAAAAAGAGCTCTAAGACTCAACTATTAGAGATCCTGCCTATAGGAAATAATTGCTCGTTAATTGGTTAATACTAGACTACTCAAACATTGTTTCCTGAGCGCCACTGTTAGGAAAACCCGGAAAATTCTGGGACTTTTCCTAGCAGTTTCTGTTATACTCAACTACGTAGATCACCTAGGCATCACACATATAGGATTGGTAACTTAAAACTTTCAATAATCAGCTTGTAATACCTGCATAATTCTGTCTATAAGCAATATCCTGCATCTGAAATTGCCTGCATACTTTGATCTCCTAGAAAGCATGTCTATAGGTTTAAGACTCTAGATTCTGCAGATTCCTAATTGACATATATGTTTGCATGCATTTACTGCTTAGGTGTGGAGGTCAATGTGAGCCTTTAATTGCTTTTATGTGAACTCCTTATATGTTTTGTTAGTCGCCTAGTTTTGCAATTTTGAGCTGCCTAGATAATGGTCTAGAACCATCCAAATAGAGGTCCAAAACCTCTTGGACCATAGGTATGGGACGGATAGTGCACGACTTAGAATTGAATTAGAGCGCTCTTAGGTAAACAACTTTAACATAGTA
>ML358591.1:34726-45772 GCA_005239505.1 Nicotiana paniculata | reverse complement strand
TACGCCATGGCTCTTCGATTTCATGAGTCCTTGAGAGGATCTCAAGAAAATCCAACTGGTTCTAGTTCGAAACTTGTTAACCGGCCTGTCTCAGGCCATTTTCGTTTGTAAGTAAAGGATTTCTCCTTGTTTTATTACGAATCCGTGGGTCTTTTGACCGATTCTCTTCATCTCTACTATTTTTTCTGAAAGCCCTAGTTCGTTACTTCCGATTCTTCTTAGATCTTTATAGATCTAGGGTGATTCGAGTACTATTAAGTGTTATCCTTTAAAAATCTCTTGTTTTAATTAGTTATTTCGATTTTTAATCACTCTTTCTAAACTAGGGTTCATCTCAAATTTATCTTCGAAGATTTTTCTAAATTTCTCAGTGTTTAATTAACTGTTCCTCCATCATCTTGACTACTTTTCGCATGAATGTTCAAATCCTAGTTGATTCTGTGTGATATACTGATTTCCTTAGCTTTGTTTCGATGTTTTGTTATTTCTGTGATACCAGTCGTATTACTTTAATCTATTTTTGGACTTAAATGTTTTCCCTATTAAAATTCTTTCACAACCCAAAATCCTAACTCAGATCGTGATGGCGCCGAACACCGGGGTCAGGCAAGCCAACAGCCAAATAACTAAGGATTTTTCACATATTTGATTAAACATCTCAACATGTGCCAAGTTTTAAAGTTCAAAACATTAATTGAAAAAGATAATTAGCCAATTTAACCAAACGCAGTCATAAGGAGGCATGAGCCAATATATATACAGACCCGTAAACCACAATATCTACCATGTGTGTGCCAGGAACTAGTGTCATAAGTCCTACGGCCATACCAACATAATATACAAAAGATATAATATAACAGTCCCACTGTCTGAAAGAAATAGACGAGAATTACAAAAGAAACTCCATGGTGCTGCCGAAGATCGTCAGGAGAAGTAGCTCACCGTGAAGTCAGGTCCAATCTATACTCAGAATTGAGCTCCGGTCAGAAACCAGATGCACCAGCCCAGAACCTGTACGATCAAGTATAGAAGCGTAGTATGAGTACTTAAACAAATATGTACCCAATGAGTATCCCGCCTAACCTCGAAGAAGTAGTGACGAGACGTCGACTTGATACTTACTAGGGCCAAAATAATACAATTTAAATACATGATAAACTGAAATAGCAGTAATGAATAGTAATAACAAGGACAGGAGCAACAATTAGCATTATGTAATACTTTTACTTAACACCTTTCCATAGCATAAAAGCTACTTAGTTCCCATCTTTTTCATAAAATCAACAGGTAAATTACAGGGTTTCCCATCAATTATCAACACATAACAAGCCGTGAATGAGGGACCATTACGACGTGAAAAGTAAATGTGCACTGCCGAGGGTCGAACGACCCGAACAGTAGATGCATCTATCTGGCCCGCTCGCGAATCGAACATGCGACGTGGTTACTATAATACCAGGACTACCCCTCTCGCGAATCATTCATGCGACTCGGGTTAATATAATACTAGGACTACCCCGCTCGCCAATCATTCATGTGACTCAGGTTCTCGTATAAATACATGATTAACAGGAAATTCCAGATAGTTTAGCAGGGAACATACTAATAGGATAAGAATTTAATAATGTCAACTTCAAAGATAACTTCTTAGGCCTTCAGATGTGAGATTCGAGGATATTAGACTACTTAGACCATATGCAATATCACAGATATCACACATAAAGCATGTTTGTGAGTCCTAAACTACCCCACAAGGCATAATAATAGCTACACACGAGCTCTCGTCACATCGTGCGTGTGTATACCCCGCAAATAAGGACAAACAATCACTTATAATCACCTATGGGGACAATTCCCTCTTACAAGGTTAGAAAGGAGACTTACCTCGCGTCGAACCTACTCCCCGTGTCAAGAATGCGCCCGAAACTCTGAACTCGTCTCCCAAGGACTCGAAACTAATCAAATGTTATAAAAATATATAAATTTATACTCCAAAGTATGGAATTCTCCCGTTTACTTAGTTATTTCACCTTACTTGAAGAAACCCCAAAATTCACCCCCGGGCCCGCATGCTCGGGTTTCGGAAATTTTTGAAGGAATCAATTACCCATAACCTAAGGATCGTTAATATGTGATTTTTGTGTGATTTCATGGTTAATTAACGGGTAATTCCCTAAATTTTCATAAAGCCCTAGGTTACTACCCAAATCCTTGATTTTCACTAATTAGGTAGTTAAGTTAACTAGGAATTCATGCATTAAACTAACATTAGGGTAGAATTCACTTACCTTTCAGTAGCTAGGTCGTGGGGCTCTTTCCCAAGCTCTCAAGGTCTCTAATGGTGGAAGAAAATTGAGTGAAATGAATAAATGTTGTGTTTTAAAGAACTCACTGCCTATTGTGGTTTCGCACCTGCGGCTCAAGGACCGCACCTGCGGTCTCGCACCTGCGGGAATGGGACAAGGGGCCTGGGCTCGCACCTGCGGAGAGGAGCTCGCACCTGCGATAAATGGGCAGCCTCACCTGAAGCCGCACCTGCGAGGCAAGGACCGCATGAGCGGTCTCGCACCTGCGATTGGGCAACTGCACCTGCGGTCACACCAGATCTGGTGCACCAGCAACTGCTTCAGCTGGTTTTTGGCCTCGTTTGGTGTCCAAGAAGCACCTGGGCCCACCCGAGCCCCCGCCCAAATAAACCAACAAGTCCCAGATCATAATATGGACTCGCTCGAGCCTTCGGAACACCCAAAACAACGCTGACTCTAAATCACACCTCAAAACCCCTATAATCAAACTTAGGAACTTTAAGTTTCTTGAATTCATTAACAATGCGCCGAACCGACCTATACTACTCGAAATGACCTCAATATTGCGAGAAAGTCATAAATGAAATAACAGAACTATTCCCGATCTCAAAATTCTTTTTGGACCTTGATAACATAAAAACACGCCCCAAACCACAATATGAACTTCAGGAAAATCTTATTTCGATATTGGGCGCCGAAACGCTCCCTGGTCATCCAAAACCCGTTCCAAACATACGCCCAAGTACGAAATCATCTTACAAAGCTACCGGAACCGTCGAAACTCGATTCCGAGGTCGTTTACTCAAAATGTTGACCAAAGTCAAACTTGGCCTTAAAGGCCAACCTTAAGGAACCAAGTGTTCCTATATTAAACACTTCTGAATCCCGTACCACCTGCCCCCCGCAAGTCATAAATCATAATAAGCCGCTACGGGAAGTCTCATTTAGGGGAATGGGGTCCGATAACGCAAAATGACTGGCCGGGTCGTTACATTCTCCACCTCTTAAATAAACGTTCGTCCTCGAACGGGTCTAGAATCATACCTGAAGTGCTGAATAAGTGTGGATATCTGCTCCGCATGTCCTCCTTGGACTCCCAAGTCGCCTCCTCGACTGGTTGGCCCCTCCACTGGACCTTTACCGCAGAAACTCTCTTGAACCTCAACTGGCGCTCCTGTCTGTCAATAATAGCAACTGACTCCTCCTCGTAGCCCAACCTCTCATCCAACTGAATAGTACTAAAATCAACCACGTGAGAGAAGTCGGCGCGGTATCTCCGAAGCATAGATACATGAAAGACTGGATGAACTCCTGACAAATTGGGAGGTAAAGCTAGCTCATAAGAAACATCCCCAACTCGCCTCAACACCTCAAAAGGACCTATAAACCTTGGGCTCAGCTTGCCCTTCTTCCAGAACCTCATAATACCCTTCATCGTCGAGACTTTCAACAGGACCTTATCTCCCTCCATAAATGATACATCACGCGCTTTCTTATTCGCGTAACTCTTCTGTAGGGACTGTGCTGTGCGGAGTCTCTCCTGAATCAACTTCACTTTCTCTAAAGCATCCTTCACCAGGTCGGTGCCATATAACTTAGCCTCGCCAGGCTCAAACCACCCGATAGGAGAACAACATCCTCGACCATACAAAGCCTCAAATGGTGCCATCTCAAGGCTGGACTGATAACTATTATTGTAAGCAAACTCGGCCAAAGGCAAGAACTGGTCTCACTGACCTCCGAAGTCAATCACACATGCCCTGAGCATGTCCTCCAATATCTGAACTGTACGCTCCGACTGATCATCAGTCTGAGGGTGAAATGTTGTGCTGAGATCTATCTGGGTACCCAACTCACTATGTAATGCTCTCCAGAAGTGCGAGGTGAACTGAGGACCTCGATCTGATATAATGGACATCGGCACACCATGCAACCGGCCTATCTCCCGAATAAAGACCTGTGCCAACCTCTCAGAAGTATATGTGGTAGCCACTGGAATGAAATGCGTCGATTTTGTCAATCTATCCACAATGACCCAAACCGCGTCAACTTTTCGCAAGGTCCGAGGCAACCCAACCGCGAAGTCCATAGTGATGCGTTCCCACTTCCACTCAGGAATTGGCATCTGCTGAAGTAGGCCTCCTGGTCTCTGGTTCTCATACTTAACCTGTTGGAAATTAAGACACATAGCCACATACTCCACAATGTCTCTCTTCATCCGCCTCCACCAGTAATGTTGCTTCAAATCACGATATATCTTCGTAGCACCAGAATGAACAGAATACCGAGAATTGTGTGCCTCCTCTAGAATCCTCCCTCTCAGGCCATCGACATTAGGAACACATAAACGGCCCTGAAGTCTCAGAACACCATCCTCGCCAATAGTAACCTCCTTGGAACCACCCTGATCCACTGTCTCCCGTAGCTCTGCCAAGTACGGATCATCCAACTTCCGAGCCCTAATCTCTCCCAATAACAAAGACTGAGCAACCACATATGCTAAAACTCGGTGAGGCTCTGAAAGGTCTAACCTCACCAGGCGATTATCCAAGGACTGAATGTCCAAGGCTAGAGGCCTCTCCTCTACTGCAATATAAGCCAAGCTACCCATACTCTCCGCCTTCCTACTCAAGGCATCTGCTACCACATTTACATTGACGGATGATAAGAATGGTGATATCATAATCCTTAAATAACTCAAGCCATTTGCGTTGCCTCAAATTAAGATGCCTCTGCTTGAAAAAGTGCTGCAAGCTACGGTGGTCCGTATAAACCTCACAGGACACCCCATACAAGTAGTGCCTCCAAATCTTAAGAGCATGAACAATCGTCGCCAACTCTAAATCGTGCACACGGTAATTCTTCTCATGAACCTTCAGCTCGCGTGAAGCATAAGCAATAACTCTCCCTTCCTGCATCAACACACATCCCAAACCAACGCGTGAAGCATCGCAATACACTGTATACATCCCAGAACCGGAAGGCAATACCAGAACTGGTGCTGAGGTCAATGCTGTCTTGAGCTTCTGAAAGCTCACCTCACACCTCGTCGGACCATCGGAACGGGGCATTCTTCTGAGTCAATCTAGTCAATGGAGCTGCAATAGAAGAGAACCCCTCCACAAATCGCCGATAATAGCCTGTTAGGCCCAAAAAGCTCCTGATCTCCGTAGCTGAAGTAGGACGTGGCCAACTCTGAACTGCCTCAATATTCTGTGGATCAACCTTGATACCCTCTCTGGATACCACATTCCCCAAGAATGCCACGGAATCCAACCAGAACTCACACTTGGAGAACTTAACATATAGCTTATGTTCTCGCAAAGTCTGGAGCACAACTCTCAAATGCTGCTTGTGCTCCCCCAGGCTACGTGAGTAGATCAAAATGTCATCAATAAAGACAATGACAAAGGAATCAATATACAGTCTGAACACCCTGTTCATCAAGTCCATAAATGCCGCTAGGGCATTAGTCAAGCCAAAGGACATCACCAGGAACTCATAATGGCCATACCTCGTACAAAAAGCAGTCTTCGGAACATCTGAGGCCCGAATCTTCAACTTATGATATCCCGATCTCAAATAAATCTTAGAAAACATCCGAGCACCCTGCAACTGGTCAAACAAATCATCGATGCGCGGAAAATGATACTTGTTCTTAATGGTGACCTTGTTCAACATGCGGTAATCAATACACATCCGCATGGACCCATCCTTCTTCTTCACGAATAGAACTGGAGCACCCCACGGCGATACACTCGGTCTGACGAAACCCTTAGCTAACAACTCCTCAAGCTGCTCCTTCAACACTTTCGGAGCCATACGGTACGGAGGAATAGATATAGGCTGAGTACCTGGAGCCACATCAATACATAAATCGATATCACGATCCGGAGGCATGCCCCGAAGGTCTGAATGAAATACATCAGCAAACTCTTGAACAACTGGCACTAAATTAATCGTTGGAGACTCGGTGGTGGTGTCCCGCACATAAGCAAGATATGCCAGACAACTCTTCTTGACCATATGTCGAGCCTTCAGAAAAGAAATAACCCGACTGGCTGCACTAACTGAGGAACCCCTCCACTCCAGCCTGGGCAACTCGGGCATGGCTAGAGTAATTGTCGTGGGATGGCAATCTAGCACGGCATGATAAGGAGATAGCCAATACATGCCTAGAATAATCTCAAAATCAACCATGTCGAGCAATAGAAGTTCTGCTCGTGTCTCGAACCCACAGAAGGTGATCACACAAGACCGATAGACCCGTTCTACCACTACATAATCGCCCACAAGAGTGGACACATCTATAGGAGAACACAAGGACTCACGAGGAACATCCAGAAAATGAGCAAATAAGGCTGAAACATAGGAATAGGTGGATCCTGGATCAAATAACATTGATGACTTTCTACCACATACTGAAATAATACCTATGATCACGGCGTCTGAGGCCACTGCATCTGATCTGTCCAGAATATCATAGAATCTAGCTGGAGCACCGGAAGACTGAGCTCCGCCAGAGTAAACAGGAGCTGACTGACCTCCCCCTAATTGGCCTCCATCTCTAGGACGACCCCTGCCGACCTATCCTCCACCTCTAGGTGGCCTGACTGTTGGGGCTGGACTCATAGGCTGATAGCCCTGCTGCATTGCCTTGCCCCGAAACCTGGGACAAGTCCTCCTGAAATGGCCGGAATCCCCGCACTCATAACATCTCCCTGGAGGCATGTTCTGCTGCCCTGAAGAAGAACCCTGGACAACTGGGGGACGGTGGGAACCATCTGGCATAGCACTGAAGTAAGGCCTCACTAGAGCACCACGAGGAGGTGGTGGTGGGGGTTCTGAATATGGGGGCCTGCTGGGCTGACCCCCACCAAACTGACCTCTTCCCCTAGCTGGGGCACCTCTAAAATCCGCGGAATATCTGGCTCTCTTATCCTGCTGTGCCTGCTCCCTGATCCTCGACCGATAACCCTCGATCCTACGAGCAATCTCCACTACCAGCTGATAAGGAGTCCCCATCTCCACCTCTCGGGCCATGTTGGCCCTAATGCCTGGATGCAACCCAGATATAAATCTCCGCACTCTCTCAGCATCGGTAGGTAGCATCATGAGTGCATGGCGAGACAACTCTGAAACTCTAGCCTCATAATTTGTCACTGACATCTGTCCCTGCTCAAACTGATACAACAGCTCTTCCCTCTCAGAGGGTGGGATATATATATATCTAGAAACATCTGAGTGAACTACTCCCAAGTTACAGGAGGAGAATCTGCTGGCCTGCGGAGAATATAAGACTGCCACCATCTGCGAGCTCTTCCCTCCAGCTGAAAGGTAGTGAAATCCACCCCATGGGAGTCTAGTATCCTCATGTTGTGCAGTCTGTCCCTGCACCTATCAACAAAATCCTGGGCATCCTTGCCTCGCTCACCCCTGAAGACTGGAGGGTGCAATCGAGTCCATCTATCCAATAAATTATGCGGATTGCCGTCTGCAGCTGGTCTGGGCTCAGGTGCTGCTGCTACAGGCTAAACTCCACCCACGGGCAGTGTACCCGGGGTATGATGTAATGCTACTGCCTGACCTACAGCCTGGGCGGTAGGAGTCTGGGGCCCCCTCCCTCCTAAGATGTGGCAGGATCTGTTGGAAATAAACCAGCCTGGGACATAGTGTCCATAAACCGCATCATACGGCCCATGACCTCCTGGAAGCCTGGCGCTGTCATAAAGTCCACTGGAACAGTATCTGCTGGGGGCACCTCACCCTGTTCCTCTATAGTAGGATCCTCTGGTGGTTGTGCAACTAGAATAGCTCTGGGACGCCCTCGTCCCCTACCTCGGGTCGGTGCCCTCCCCCGGCCTCTGCCACGCGTCCCCAACATCTGTGAGAGAATAGAAGAATGAGATTTAGTAAACCATCGACTGCACGATAGAATAATAATAAAGAGAGGTTTCCTAATACCTTATAGCCTCCTAAAGATAAGTACAGACGTCTCCGTACTGATCCGCAAGACTCTACTGGGTTTTCCCGTGACTCGTGAGACCTACGTGAACCGAGAGCTCTGATACCATGTTTTCACTACCCAAAAGCCTAAGTCAGGTCGTGATGGCGCCCAACCACGGGGTCAGGCAGTCCAACACCCAAATAACTAAGGATTTTTCACATATTTAATTAAACATCCCAACACGTGCCAATTTTTAAAGTTCAAAACATTAATTAAAAAAGATAATTAGCCAATTTAACCAAAAGCAGTCATAAGGAGGCGTGAGCCAATATATATACAGAATCGTAAACCATAATATCTACCACGTGTGTGCAACGAACTAGTGTCACAAGTCCTACGGGCATACCAACAGAATATACAAAAGATATAATATAATTGTCCCACTGTCTGGAAGAAATAGACGGGAATAACAAAAGAAACTCCATGGTGCTACCGAGGATCATCAGGAGAAGCAGCTCACCATTAAGTCAGATCCAATCTATACTCAGAATCGGGCTCCGGTCTGATAACCAGATGCACCAGCCTCAGAACCTGTACAATCAAGTACAGTAGCGTAGCATGAGTACATAAACAAATATGTACCCAGTGAGTATCCCGCCTAACCTCGAAGAAGTCGTGACGAGAGGTCGACTTGATACTTACTAGGGTCAAAACAATACAATTTAAATACAGGATAAACATAAATAGCAGTAATGAATAGTAATAATAAGGACAAGAGCAACAATTCGCATTATGTAATACTTTTACTTAACACATTTCCATAGCATAAAATCTACTTAGTTCCCATCTTTTTCATAAAATCAATAGATAATTACAGGGTTTCCCAACACATAACAAGCCGTGAACAAGCGGCCGGTACGATATGAAAAGTAAATATGCCCTGTCGAGGGTCGAACGACCCGAACCACAGATGCTCTATCTGCCTCGCTCGCGAATCGAACATGCGATGTGGTTAATATTATACCAGGACTACCCCGCTCGGGAATCATTCATGCGACTCGGGTTAATATAATACTAGGACTACACCGCTCGCGAATCATTCATGTGACTTGGATTCCCGTATAAATACATGATTAACAAGAAATTCCAGATAGTTTAGCAGGGAACATACTAACAGGATAAAAATTTAATAATGTCAACTTCAAAGCATAACTTCTTAGGACTTCACATGTGAGATTAGAGGATATTAGACTACTTAGACCATATGCAAGATCACATATATCACGCATAAAGCATGCTTGTGAGTCCTAAACTACCCGACAAGGCATAATAGTAGCTACACACAGGATCTCGTCACTTCGTGCGTGCGTAGCCCCCGCAAATAAGGACAAACAACTATTTATAATCACCTATGTGGAATATTCCCTCTTAAAAGGTTATAAAGGAGACTCACCTCGCGTCGAACCTACTCCCCGTGTCAAGAATGCGCCCGAAACTCCAAACTCGTCTCCCAAGGACTCGAAACTAATCAAATGTTATACAAATATATCAATTTATACTCTAAAGTATGGAATTCTCCCATTTACTTAGTTTTTTCACCTTACTTGAAGAAACCCCAAAATTCACCCCCGGGCCTGCATGCTCGGATTTCGAAATTTTTTGAAGGAATCAATTAGCCGTAACCTAAGGATCGTTAATATGTGATTTTTGTGTGATTTCATGACTAATTAACGGGTAATTCCCTAATATTCATAAATCCCTAGGTTACTACCCAAATCCTTGATTTTCACTAATTAGGTAGTTAAGTTAACTAGTAATTCATGCATTAAACTAACATTAGGGTAGAATTCACTTACCTTTCAGTAGCTAGGTCGTGGGGCTCTTTCCCAAGATCTCAAGGTCTCTAATGGTGGAATAAAATGGAGTGAAATGAATAAATCCCATGTTTTAAAGAGATCACTTCCTACTGTGGTTTCGCAACTACAAGGACCGCACCTGCGGTCTCGCACCTGCGAAAATGGGACAAGGGGCCTGGGCTCGCACCTGCGGAGAGGAGCTCGCACCTGCGGATATTATCCGCACCTGCGATAAATGGGCAGCTGCACCTGTGAGGCAAGGACCGCAGGAGCGGTCTCGCACCTGCGACTGGGCAACCGCACCTGCGGTCACACCAGATCAAGTGCACCAGCAACTGCTTCAGCTGGTTTTTGGCCTCGTTTGGTGCCTGAGAAGCATCTGGGCCCACCCGATCCCCTGCCCAAATATACCAACAAGTCCCAAATCATAATACGGACTCGCTCGAGCCTTCGGAACACCCAAAACAATGCTAAAACTCAAAATCACACCTCAAAACCCCTAGAATCAAACTTAGGAACTTTAAGTTTCTTGAATTCGTTAACAATGCGCCGAACCGAGTTATACTACTCGGAATGACCCTAATTTTGCGAGCAAGTCATAAATGATATAACGGAACTATTCCCGATCTCGCAATTCTTTTTGGACCTCGATAACACAAAAACACGTCCCAAACCCCAATATGAACTTAAGGAAACTCTAATTTCGATATTAGGCGCTGAAACGCTTCCGGGTCATCCAAAACCCATTCCGAAAATACGCCTAAGTCTGAAATAATCTTTCGATGCTACCGGAACCGTCAAAACTTGATTCCGAGGTCGTTTACTCAAAAAGTTGACCGAAGTCAAACTTGACCTTAAAGGCCAACTTTAAGGAACCAATTGTTCCTATATCACTCTAAGCACTTCCGAATCCCGTACCCCCCCCCCCTCCCCCCCG
>ML358591.1:0-34721 GCA_005239505.1 Nicotiana paniculata | reverse complement strand
ACCACCCCCCCCCGCAAGTCATAAATTATAATAAGCCGCTACAGGAAGTCTCATTTAGGGGAACGGGGTCCGATAACGCAAAATGACCGGTCGGGTCGTTACAAATTCAGTATGCTTTGGGAATTTTGCCCTAATTAATCCCTGTTTATGGTTCGAACCTGCTTTTCTTGCTGAATTCTATATTTCTAAAAGTTTTTTACTTAGTTGATTTCTATGTAAAGAATATGAGTAATTCTTTCCCCAAAATCAGTATTCTTTAGAGATTTTTACTGATTATTTCCTATTATTTTGCTCCGTTAAAATTTGTGTGCATAAATTTTATTTGTTTCCTTATTTATGACTTTAATTGGTCACATTTTCCTTATGTAGTCGTCTCACTCCTTATTTTGTATAATTTGGATTCCTTGCCTTAATTAACCTCCACCCCCCTCTGTTGTGACCATTAAGTGATTACCCCTAATTAAGGGGTCCATTCCGGACTCCCTCATAGGAATTGATTCCGTAGTTATTTGATTGTCCTTAATTGATTGAATTCTGATTCTGGTTACCTTATTTGTCTCCCTAAGTGTTATATTTACACTCTCGTTTTACCTCTCATAAAAACAATAGTTCACAGAAAATACGCACTCACGCACATACTTTGCTCTCATCTCGCTAATACTTGTGCTCATTGCTTGATAGCCGACTGAAATCCAAGGCTAGACTATTGAATCCTGCATACCTTTCATCTCCTATTTGTTTTCCTTCAACTAGTATGTTCATATTCCTAATGTCATTATGAAGTCTGAACCTGTATGTTCTCTGTTGCTCTATTTCTATTAAGTCCATGTCTCTAGTCTAATTACTTATGTACTTAATTCTGTATTCTTTCAAGTTTATTGCTTTGATCAGCATGTTTAAGTTTCATTCTTTCTTATTTGTCAACCTAATCAGCATGTTTACCTTCTATTTAAGTTTTAATCACTCATGTTTATTGCTCTAAACCAACAAACTTACTTCTATGTTTAAGTTGCAACATCCTGTCTATTGCTTTAAGCCAGCATGTTTACTTTGATGTCTAAGACTCCCACTTTTCCGTTAACCTCAATTGGTGTGATCAATTCTATCCCCTCCATGAATTGATTAGCATGACTTCTTTTACATTAAACTTCTATATTTCCCTGTCCATTGCTTTGAGTCGGTATGCTTACCTCTATAGTTGTGTATGACGGTTAAACTTGAGTGATTCATGTCTAGACCTTAAATCAGTATGTCCTAGTGTATTTTTTCTACCCCGTGCCTTCTCTATGCTCCTGACTAGAATGCTTCCCTAACATCTTGTTTCTATGTGCTCCTGATTCAGGATTCTTATGTTCCCAACTCCTGCTTCCTTTTTGTATAATTGTTCGTTCTCAGCATGCTATATGCTCAACTAAGGTAAACTAATAAACTGAGTTAAGTCTGGGCAATACGAAGCTTTGTTTGAAACCTTGTGACTATGTTTCTATTTGTTGTTGTTTGTTGAACCTTTGTTTTCTTAGAATGTTTCCAAGCTGTTGTTTTCACTCCTAAAGTGTTTTGACTTCTAAAGTATTTACTTCTAAACTATTGTCACTTATGAACTGTTTTACTTCTTGACTGTCTTCCCAAAACTGTTTCCACTATGTCAAGCACTCTCACTTCTACTCTTAGATTATTTAAGCTCTGCCCCTCCAGTGTGTGTACTGCCTAGGAATCCATAAGATTCCTCCGAACCCTGACACACTGAGGCTGGCTCTTCCACAATGCACAAAAGTATTTTCTTTAAATGATCCTTGGTGTGAGCATTGCCAGGGGTCCCTGAGGCCCTTGGGAACTCTGACACACCAGGATATCCCAATGGGACATCATGGCACCTTGAACCGTTTGAAGACCTGGTATTTCCAGGTTCACTTTGGGCCTATTCAGGCTCCCTATAGAATAACTTCTATTTATTATGTAATGGTCTGTAATAGTGATCCTTGTAAACACATATTAGGGATATTAGTAAAAGGGAAGGGATTTTCATATAATGTTTGTGGGGAAGGGGGGGCATTTTGGTAGAAATCATGATTTTAGGATTACTATGACTATTTGCCTTCATTAGAAATCATGCTCTTAGGATCATTTGTGCATTAGAGAACATGTTCATAGCATCCTGTCGTTTGTTCTAAAATTTCTGATTTTCTAAAAAAATGCTGCATATGTCATGCCTGCTTAGAAATCCTGTCACTAGGTTATTCTGCCTAATAATCAAGTTCATAAAGTTTTTACTTTGTGCATTATAAAACATGTTTTAGGACCTTTATTGCACTTTCCTAAATACTACGCCTATATGTAGATAGTATAAAATGCAGTCTCAACACCTAGATATCATGCTCATAGAGATAAATGTATAAAATCAGTTCTGTAATATTCAGCACCTAGATAGCATGCATGTAGGATATCATGAACTCAAACTTCCTGTTTAAAACCGCTTGTTAGTATTAAAATTCTGTTTAACATTTAGATATCATGTTTATAGGACACCTCGAATCCATGCCTAGGCAAGCCTGTAGGGTAATTGAAATATTGCAAATGGTAAAATTGTGTTTTGTTTAATTATTTGTGAACTACCCAGATTCAGCAAGTCCTAAAATCAGTAGGCAAACTAATTAGGTTTCTATCACTTCGCTTTAACACAATACTGCATATTCTCTGCTTGCCATGCTCACCTAGATATCATGTTTTAGGACTTTTCTGAAACATCTGAAATATTGTTGTTTGAGACGTGTTGATTATCTATTTATTTGTGGAGGTAAACATGAGCCCCCCCCCCCTTAATTGTTATTTACTTGACAGTCATATATGTTCTTTGTTGTCGCTTAGATTTTCTCCTTTAAGCACCTCAGGAGAGTCTCAAACTACCATAAATTAGAGGTGCTAAACACCTCCAGGGCCATAAGGAAGGGACGGGTAATGCACGCATAGAGTTCGTCTAATTAAAATCTCTTATAATCGCTAAGGGGAGGGTAATTGGGTAGTACAGGATATGATGACTTATGTGCTAATGCCACGTGTAACCCCTCTAGTTGAGGAAGGTTTATCGGGTATTGCACAGATGTGATCCTATAGGCTAATAAAGCTAGGAACTCCTTATTCTTGTTCTTAATAATCTTTATATTTTTAAATTTTTTTGTTTGCTTAATGACTAATTCGAAAAAAAATGAGTTTGGTCGGGACCCACTGTTTTGGACCTCGAGGGGTGCCTAACACCTTCCCCTCAAGGTAATTTCAAGACCTTATCCAAATCTATGGTAACGCAGATCGGTTTATATGAGCTACTTGCATTAGTTTCCCTAATGCACCTTAAATCCGTTAGGTGGCGACTCTTCAATTTCCATACCCTTTTTCCCAAAAGGAAAAGGAGTTGTCCCAGAAATGTCGAAACCCCGACTCCGCGAAGTAAAAAATGTGAGCGCGACAGCATGGCGACTTTGCTGGGGACTTTAGGCTTTTACCATAACAAACTTGTTTTTTGTAAGTTAGTCTTAAGCATGCTTCTTTTTTGTTAATACATGCGCACCCTTTCCTTTTCCCTTATGTGAAATTGCCCATTTTGAGCATTTATGATTTCCTTTACTGCAGAAACTGACTTATTTCTTTGTTATCCTTTCTTAAACGTCTTTCAAGGATTAAATACCGCATTTATTATTTTCCTAACGTGAAAATACGTGACAACATGCTAGTTACTGCTGCATAAATCATGCTCAACATCATATTCCACTTGTGCGTAATCAATGAGTAGTTGCGCTTTTCCTGTATATCACCCTGTAAATTCGGAAAGGCTTATTTGCGGTAAAACTAGTCGATCAGTGGTGCAATCGACGGTTCCGTGCCTTTTCCCCTCATGTTGTCCACTTGAGGGTACCAATCTAGACCCCCATAGCAACCTTACTCTGATTATAACTATACATGCATCATGGTCAAAACCTAGTCGGGGTAATATGTTGTCCACACAAAACCCCTTTAAGACAAAACTTATCCAAAAGTCCACCGGGGTTTCCATAATCTCAACGGACGCAACCACATTTCGTGCATTAATTTTGGAGAACTAAATTCCAATAAACTAATCATGGATATATTAATAGTCGAATTTGGAGGGGGAAAGGGTCTAACTTTATTTGTTTTGCAGAAAATGAGGCATGAGGTCCCCAGGTTCGGCATGGTCCGTAATATACCACCATACTACTAGATTGGTGGGGAGATCTTTCCTCAAGTGACAAAAAACATGTGAAGAAGGTCCTGAAAATTTTGCCTTCTCTGTTAGACATCCAACCAAATAACATGTTGATAGAAGCTGCAACCATAATTTGGGATCATGAAAGATCAGTGTTTCGCTTCGGGGATATAAAAATGACCCCGCTCCTAGAGGAAATCGAGGGATTCGCTGGGCTACCTTGGGACAGCCCTGGACTGTTGATACCGGAAAATCGCACTGGTAGGGGATTTCCTAAAATGATGGGTTTGAAAAAGAACGCCGATTTTGAGTGCTTAAAGAAATTTTATAAACCATTTGAATACTTGTATGAAAGATACGGTCATAGCAAGTCCTACCGTATTTTCCATGATGATTTTTCCATCACTTCCTTGGGTAATAATCACCGTAGAGTTTTCGTGTTCATTGTTTACTTCTTGGGTATGATAGTGTTCCCAACAAAAAGGGAAAGAATTCATACTTGACTGGCTATGGTCACCAAGACTCTAATGGAAGAAATCGAGGGACAGACATAGACCATAGTCCCTATGATTATAGTTGATATCTATCGGGCTTTGGACCACTGCCAGAAAGGGTCCAAACATTTCGAGGACTGCAATTTGTTGCTGCAGTTGTGGTTAATGGAGCATCTCCAAAAGGGTCAATATCGCCAGGAGTTTCCACGAAGGGCGTGGAATGAACATATTGCCTTCCATCACCCTAAACGGATGACTTATATTCTGGACAGGTTTGGTCAACCAGAGAGTGCTAAGTAATGGGTGGAGTTCTTCGATAATTTGACTGAGGATCAGGTTCAGTGGATGTTTGAATGGTTCCCTACTGACAAGTTCATCAGCAGGTCAAGGGACGCTCTTCACTTAGTGTTGATCGGGTTAAGGATAATATACCCTTATGTTCCTATCAGGGTTATGAGGCAGGCAGGCAGGAAGCAGATCATACCGCAGGTCGCGAAGATAAGTCATTTCCGGGAAAATTTTAA
Source organism: Nicotiana paniculata (assembly GCA_005239505.1). Lineage (NCBI taxonomy): Eukaryota > Viridiplantae > Streptophyta > Magnoliopsida > Solanales > Solanaceae > Nicotiana > Nicotiana paniculata. Next base: position 29,487 of record ML358591.1, on the reverse strand, counting down.
GGATGACGACATCCCTTACAAGTGTCAAGCTCAAGATATGTGGCACTCATAGATTATTTTGGAGAAGGACACCATCGAGCCGGACGGGTATCATGCGGGACATGCACCCTTTTACCCGGCATGGTGTGAGGACAACTTAGCTGGGAAAGTTGAGCCAGTAATTGGTCGAGGAAATAGGGTCGTAGATGAAGATGCAGAAACCCAAGTAAAATACAACAAGTTGTGCAAGAGGTTTCATCACTCTGAGGCAGAACATCAGGAGATACACGATACAGACAAGAGATTAATCAAGGAATGGAGGGAAATGGCTATCACCTCCAATGAAAGGGTAGAGTATCCGAGCAGGGTCTGATGAAGCTGGAGGGGAAGACGAGGAAAAGAGTCACTGACTGCCAGAATGCTGAGGGAAGCGAAGGAGGACATCTAGAGAGAGTATACCTGTTGTTGGGCATGCACGACCTGGGGAACCTGATTGACGGTGCCAAGAAGATCAAGCCTGGGGAAGGTCCTTCTGGGACCAAGTAGATTAGATTCATTTTCTTCTCCAAATGTAATAAGGCCAAGTGCAGTAGTGACTTATCTTTTATTATCTTAGTGTCGTTTTGGGATTCATCTGTTTTTCATATTAATGAAATGTGGCATCTATTGGCATCTAAGTTCTCCAAAACAATTTGTCGCTAGGCCTACCTCGAGCACAACGAGGCTCCCAAAATAGGACGCTAATTTACATTCCGCAATATGTGTTTAAATATTGCAAATATTCTTTTCAGAACTCTTACTGACTTGGCTACCTTTTATTTTCTTTCTTTATTTTGATTATTCCCATTCCCCAAAGGTTGGTTCGTGCATACTGGCATCGTCATCTTATCATACTAGATGCAGGGGCCCTCCACATTCTCCTCCTCCAAATCCACCAAAAGGCAAAGGAAAAGAACATATGGATGATTTGAACAACACCAGAAAAGAAAACAATGCACATGTTGAACATGCAGAAGCTTCTGATGGCCGATGTACTTAGGCCCCGAATGATGTGGTATCACGACTTGAGCAGAAAATACTAGAACTCCAGGGTGAGATCGAGCAGGTAGCAAATCTATCCCTCACACTCAATATCCCAGATGTCAACCATTCAAACACTAAAAATCCTGCACCACCTCAGAACACACCCAATAAACACCCATAGAATCCTCCCGCACCTTACCAGTATACAACCCCTCCTCAAAATCAGCATCTCCCTACTCAATACCAACAAAACACCTACCATAATCCACAAAATACTCCACCAACCATTCCTGAACCCCAGAATTTCACTAATGATCACCATTATACCCAAACTCCCGGTCACCAAAATAATCCTGTATATGTGGAGATCCTACCTCACTCCACTCAACCCATATCCTATGTACCGGAATCTGCTGAGAAGGACCTTCTCATTAAGAAATTGGCTGAAGAGCTCAAGAAGTTGACAAGTCGGGTTCAAGGCGTTGAATGAGGCAAAGGGATAGAAGGTCTGAACTACGAAGACCTATGCATACAGCTGGATGTAGAACTGCCGGAGAATTACAAACCTCCCAAGTTCGAAATGTTTGACATCAACATTCAGGAGCTGCTAGTGATCGATTCTTCAGATTTGCTTGTGCACCAGGTACAAGGAGAATAGGCAACCAAGAATTCCAAGATATTACCATATCTGCACCATGTGCAGGAGTTGAGGAAAAGGTTCACAAAGACAGAGTTTCGACATGTTCCCATTATTCAGAAGGAGTTTGCCGATGCATTAGACACTTTATCATCAATGATACAGCATCCAGACAAGACCTTCATTGATCCTATCCCAGTAAGGATCCATAGTCAGCCGTCATATTATGCTCATGTTGAAGAAGAAACAGACGGGAAGCCTTGGTTCCACGATATCAAAAGGTATCTGACAAAAGGAGAATACCCGGAGCATGCGAACCATACTCAGAAATTCATGCTTTGGAGATTGTCCAACAATTTCTTCCACAGTGGGGGAACCCTATATAGAAGAACTCCTGATTTGGGAATGTTAAGGTGTGTCGACGCAAAAGAAGCTTCTAAATTGCTCGAGGAGATTCATGTTGGGACCTGCGGCCCGCATATGAATGTCTTTGTCCTGGCCAAAAAGATACTTAGGGCCGACTATTTCTGGATGACCATGGAGACGGACTGCATCCGGTATGTTCAAAAGTGATACCAATGTCAAGTATATGCAGATATGATAAAATTACCACCAAACGAGCTTAATGCAACAAGCTCACCTTAACCATTCGCCTCCTAGGGAATGGATGTCATTGGTCCAATCGAGCCCACTGCCTCAAATGGGCATCGGTTTATCTTGTAGCTATTGATTATTTCACCAAATGGTTCGAAGCAGCATCTTACAAAGCAGTGACTAAGAAGGCTGTGGCAGATTTTGTCTGCAACCCGATTGATTGTTGGTTCGGAGTTCCTGAGTCCATCATCATTGAAAATGCCTCCAATCTCAATAGTGATCTGATGAAAGTCATATGTGAGACTTTCAAAATCAAGCACAAGAATTCCACAACATATATACCCAAAATGAATGGGTCCGTGGAAGCTGCCAACAAAAATGTCAAGAAGATACTGAGGAAAATGGTATAAAATCACAAACAATGGCACGAGAAACTACCATTCTCCTTACTGGGATATCTTACCACATTCCGCACATCAATCGGGACAACTCCATATCTGCTGGTTTATGGTACTGAAGCTGTTATTCCCGCCAAAGTGGAGATTCCTTCCTTAAGAATCATACAAGAAGCTGAGCTCAGCGACGCAGAATGGATAAAGAGTCGTTATGATCAGCTAGCCCTCATAGACAGAAAAAGGATGAATGCGATATGTCATGGACAACTTTATCAAAACAGGATGTCTAGAGCCTTCAACAAAAGAGTCAAGCCGAGATTGTTCACACCGGGGCAGCTGGTGTGGAATAAGATCTTTTCACATCAGGATGAAGCCAAAGGGAAATTCTTTCCCAATTGGCAAGTTCCTTACATGGTTCACAGAGTATTGACAGGGGGAGCCCTCATACTCGTAGAAATGGACGGAGAAGTATGGCCAAAACCAATCAATTCAGATGCAGTTAAGTGATATTATGTGTAGTTGTTTATGTTTTCTGCATATGATGTATTTGAACTACGCTCGACCTGATTTCTGTTTAAGAGGGGATACGTAGGCAGCCCTGTGGGTTCGGTCACAATTCAAAAAAAATCTTATTTCCCCCCACAATCAGAAATTGGGGCAGAATTTTGAGGAGGACCCTTAAAATTTCAAAGCAAGTTCAGTCGATCGCACCATATACAGCAGTCAGAAATGTTTTTCCGTCTTAACTGGGTCCTCAGAATTCTGCAGCAAAAGAAGTCGCGATGCCTCGGATCGTGTGACAGTGACTGGTTGATCTAACCAATTTCTAAAAAAAACTTATTTTTACTATGACTTTGAAAACTATGCATGATTGATTGTGAAATAACTCTGTTTAGCAAACGCTACCCCAATAATTTGAACAGGATCTTCAGACTGAGCAAAGCAAGTCAAGCAAGCCGACGGTGGCACGAACCGACCTCCCCTCTCACAGAACTCACAATTTTTTCTTTGAATGCAGGAACAAGGAACGTGCATGCTTCGAAATCACAGCATTCATAACAACAACGATACTGAATCCTTTTTCAACTAAGAAATACTCTGCTATCACCTACTATCTATTCTTTTTGCATGAGACTAAGCATTGTCTCAAATCCTGCATGAGGCTAAGTCATGCCTCCTCATTTGCATAAGGCTAAGCATTGCCTTCTCCCTGCATGAGACTAAGCTGTGTCTCCATATTTGCATGAGGCTAAGCCCTGCCTCCTCATTTGCATAAGGCTAAGCATTGCCTTCTCCCTGCATGAGACTAAGCTGTGTCTCCATATTTGCATGAGGCTAAGCCCTGCCTCCTCATTTGCATAAGGCTAAGCATTGCCTTCTCCCTGAATGAGACTAAGCTCTGTCTCCATATTTGCATGAGGTTAAGCCCTACCTCCTCATTTGCATAAGGCTAAGCATTGCCTCCTCCCTGCATGAGACTAAGCTCTGTCTCCATATTTTCATGAGGCTAAGCCCTTCCCCCTCATTTGCATAAGGCTAAGCATTGCCTTCTCCTTGCATGAGACTAAGCTCTGTCTCCATATTTTCATAAGGATAAGCACTGCCTTCTTCTTGCATGGGACTAAGCCATGTCCCGAACCTTGCATGAGACTAAGTTCTATCTCCATATTTGCATGAGGTTAAGCTCTGGGTCCATATCTGCATAAGGTTAACCACTGCCTTCCATCTACATGGGACTAAGCCCTGTCCCGAAATTTTGCCGAGACTAAGCACTATCTCTCCACACTATCTATTTTCTCTTCTTTCGGGCTAAGCTCTGCCCTCGAATTTATACAAGACTAAGCCATGTCTTGTCGCTTCTAGCATCATGTCTTTGCATTTCATGGGCTGAAATATCGCCAACTTGTCCAAAGGCGTCATTGTCTAAAGGTATCATCCTCATAGCCGGAAGACACCATGCCATGGCCTGAGGATCTCTCACATTTTCATATCATTATTCAAAGGCGTCATGGTTCGGAGGCATCATTTTCATGCCCTGCGAAATCCCTCACTGAACAATTCATGGCCCAGGACATCATGGTCTAAGGACGTCATCCTCAACCGTCCAAAGACAATTCTCATGGTCTGAAGGGAATTTGCATCATGTTTAAATTTCCGCATAAATATATGCCTGTAGTATCCCTTTACTTGCAGGTGAACCGATAAGCAACCTTTACCCCAACGGGAGCAATCCCGCTCCAGTTCTTTCAAATTATCTCAAACCGGACCACTCACAATAACCATTTTTAACCTATTCCAAAACCTCGTGTCCGTTCTTGTGGTTACTTCATCGGTACATTCCGTTGATGAATCCAGAACTACACACGGCTTGATTCCTGTAGAACCAGGGGTATGTAGGAAGCTCAAAAACCGGAGTACGACCTATATCTCTCAGATCGATCTATCCGGTCAAAAAATTAGCCATCATATTTTTACCCGACAACTCTTTTCATCCTTCCCGGGTAAAGAGAGGCAGTTGTTGATACCCAATTTTTCCCTATAATATTTTCAAAATTGCATATATAGCTTCAAAACTATGCATTAGCATCAATTAACATTTTTCCATAATTTTAGCATTTTTTAAGGTTGTTAATTAACTTATCCCAGTATTTTTATTATATAAATAGTTACTAACTGCTCACTAATGATTTTATAATAAATTTATGACATAATTCTACTATTCATATTTATACTAAGCCTAATTATTTCACAAATGGCCACATTTATATTTTTGGGTTACAATTGCAATAACTTTACAATTATAGCCCATGCATGAATTATTACATTACTTTACCAGAAAATGGCTTGTTGATTTTTAAAATATTGAATAATTATTTTAAAACATTTTTATGCATGAAAATCATGTTTTTACAATTTGTTAAATATTTTTACAAATTATTTATTAATTGATTGGGTATTTAACAAATAGCCCTTTTCATTCTTTTAATTTTTCGGACCTAACCCACTATATACCAGCCCAAACCCCTTAAATACCAGCTCGATCCCCCCAGGCCCAATTCCACACCTACCCGATCCAATAACCCCTCTTCAATCGTGGTCGTTGATCTTTTAGATCAACGGTCCACATTCACCCTTACCTTAATTAACTCCTAACCTAACCTCTAACCCTTCTCATTCTCTTCCCCCCCCCCACCGTCATCGTCACCCCTAACCTCTCAACTCTCTCTCAACCTAACCCTAACCCTAATCATTGTCACTAGCGTAAACCTCCTTCCTATGGTGCTTCTATGTATTCTTCGACCGGCCCTGGTCTCTTATACGCCATGGCTCTTCGATTTCATGATTCCTTGAGAGGATCTCAAGGAAATCCAACTGGTTCTGGTTCGAAACTGGCTCACCGGCCTGTCTCAGGCCATTTTCATTTGTAAGCAAGGAATTTCTCCTTGTGTTATTACGAATCCATGGGTCTTTTGACTGATTCTCTTCATCTATACTATTTTTTCTGAAAGCCCTAGTTCATTATTGCCGATTCTTCTTAGATCTTTATAAATCTGGGTTGATTCGAGTACTATTAAGTGTTTTCCTTTAAAAATCTCTTGTTTTAATTAGCTATTTCGATTTTTAATCACTCTTTCTATACTAGGGTTCATCTCAAACTGTTCTTCGGAGATTTTTCTAAATTTCTCAGTGTTTAGTTAATTGTTCCTTCATCATCTTGACTATTTTTCGCATGAATGTTCCCACCCTAGTTGATTCTGTGTGATATACTGATTTCTTCAGCTTTGTTTCAATGTTTTGTTTATTTCTGTGATACTAGTCGTATTAGTATACACTATTTTTGGACTTAAATGTTTTCCCTGTTAAAATTCAGTATGCTTTGGAAATGTTTCCCTAATTAATCCCAATTAATGGTTCGAACCTGCTTTTCTTGCTGAATTCTGTATTTCTGAGAGTTTTTTATTTATTTGATTTCTATGTAAAGAATCTGAGTAATTTTTTCTCCAAAATCAGTATTCTTTGGAGATTTTTACTGATTATTTCCTATTATTTTGCTCTGTTAAAATTATTTCCTATTATTTGTTTCCTTATTTATGACTTTAATTGGTCAATTTGCCTTAATTAGTCGTCCGTATGATTTTGGGATTTTTATTAACTCCTTATTTGGTATAATATGGATTCCTTGCCTTAATTAACTCCCCCCTCCCCTTCCCCGCCCCCTCCTTTGTTGTGATCGTTAAGTGATTACCCCTAATTAAGGGGTCCATTTCGGACTCCCTCATAGGAATTGATTCTTTGGTTATTTGATTGTCCTTAATTGATTGACTTCTGATTATGGTTACCTTATTTATCCTACTCCCTAAGTGCTATATATACAATCTTGTTTTACCTCTCAAACAAACAAGAGTTTATAGAAAATACACACACACGCACATGCTTTGCTCTCATCTCTCTGCTACTTGTGCTCATTGCTTTTCTAGCCGGCTGAAAGCCAAGGTTAGACTATTGAATCCTGCATACCTTTCATCTCCTATTTGCTTTCCTTCAACTGGTATTTTCCTATTCCTAATGTCATTATGAAGTCTGAACATATATGTTCTCTGTTGCTCTATTTCTGTTAAGTCCATGTCTCTAGTCTAATTACTTATGTACTTAATTATGTATTCTTTCCTGTTTATTTCTTTGATCAACATGTTAAAGTTTCATTCTTTCTTTTTTGTCAACCTAATCAGCATGTTTACCTTCTGTTTAAGTTTCAATCCTTCATGTTTATTGCTCTAAACCAACAAACTTACGTATGTGTTTAAGTTGCAACATTTCATGTCTATTGCTTTAAGCCAGCTAGTTTACTTTTATGTCTAAGACTCCCACTTTTGCATTAACCACAATTGGCGTGATCAATTCTATCCCCTCCATGAACTGATTAGCATGACTGCTTTTGCATTAAACTTTTATGTTTCCATGTCCATTGCTTTGAGTCAGTATGCTTACCTCTATAGTTGTGTATGACTGTAAAACTTGAGTGATTCCTGTCTAGACCTTAAATCAGTATGTCCTAGTGAATTTTTATCTACCCCATGCTTTCTCTATGCTCCTGACTAGCATGTTTCCCTAACATCCTGTTTCTATGTGCTCCTGATTCAAGATTCTTATGTTCCCAACTCCTGCTTCCTTTTTGTGTAATTGTTTGTTCTCAGCATGATATATGCTCACCTAAGGTCAACTAATAAACTGAGTTAAGTCTGGGCAATATAAAGCTTTGTTTGAAACCTAGTGACTATGTTTCTATTTGTTGTTGTTTGTTGAAACTTTGTTTTCTTAGAATGTTTCCAGACTGTTTTTTTCACTCCTAAAGTGTTTTCACTTCTAAAGTATTTACTTCTAAATTATTCTCACTTCTGAACTGTTTTACTTCTAGACTATTTTTCCAAAATTGTTTCCACTATGTCAAGCACTCTCACTTCTACTCTTAGATTATTTAAGTTATGCCCCTCCAGTGTGTGTACTGCCTAGGAATCCATAAGATTCCTCCGAACTCTGACACACTGGGGCTGGCTTTTCCACACTGCACAAAACTATTTTTTTAAAGGGTCCTTTGTGTAAGCATTTCCAGGGGTCCCTGAGGCCCTTGAAAACTTTGACACACCAGGATACCCCTATTGGACATCATGGCACCTTGAATCGTTTGAAGACCTGGTATTTCCAGGTTCACTTTGGGCCTATTCAGGCTCCCTATAGAATAAGTTCTATTTATTATGTAATGGTCTATAATAGTGATCCCTGTAAACAGATATTGGGGATATTAGTAAAAGGGGAGGGATTTTCATATAATGTTTGTGGGGGGGAGGGGGGCATTTTTGTAGAAATCATGCTTTTAAGATTACTATGACTATTTGCTTGCATTAGAAATCATGCTCTTAGGATCACTTGTGCATTAGAGAACATGTTCATAGGCATCCTGTCGTTTGTTCTAAAATTTCTGATTTCTAAAAATGTTGCATATGTCATGCCTGCTTAGAAATCCTGTCACTAGGTTATTCTGCCTAATAATCAAGTTCATAAAGTTTTTTCTTTGTGCATTATAAAACATGTTTTAGGACCTTTATTGCACTACCCTATATGCTACGCCTGTATCTAGATAGTATAAAAAGCAACCCCAACACCTAGATATCATGCTCATAGAGATAAATCTATAAAATCAGTGATGTAATGTTCAACACCTAGACAGCATGCATGTAGGACATCATGAACTCAAACTGCCTGTTTAAAATCGCTTGTTAGTATTAAAATTCCGTTTAACATTTAGATATCATGTTTATAGGACACCTCAAATCCACGCCTGGGCAAGTCCTTAAGGTAGTTGAAATCTTGCAAATGGTAAAATTGTGCTTTGTTTAATTATTTGGGAACTGCCCAGATTCAGCAAGTCCTAAAATCAGTAGGCAAACTGATTAGGTTTCTATCACTTTGTCTTAACACAATACTGCATATTCTCTGCTTGTCATGCTCACCTAGCTATCCTGTTCTAGGACTTTTCTGAAACATCTGAAATCTTGATGTTTGATACATGCTAATTATCTGTTTATTTGTGGAGGTAAACATGAGCCTCCCCCCCCCCCTAATTGTTCTTTACTTGACAACCCTATATGTTCTTTGTTGTCGCTTAGATTTTCTCCTTTATGCACCTCAGGAGAGTCTCGAACTACCATAAATTAGAGGTCCTAAACACCTCCAGCGCCATAAGGAAGAGATGGGTAATGCACGCATAGAGTTCGTCTAATTAAAACTGCTTATAATGTCTAAGGGGGGGGGGGTAATTGGGTAGTACAGGATATGATGACCTGTGCGCTAATGCCACGTGTAACCCCTCTAGTTGAGGAAGGTTTACCGGGTATTGCACAGATGTGATCCTATAGGCTAATAAACCTAGGAACTCCTTATTCTTGTTCTTAATAATCTTTATGTGTTTAAATTGTTTTGTTTGCTTAATGACTAATTCAAAAAAAATGAGTTTGGCCGGGACCCACCATTGTGGACCTCGAGAGGTGCCTAACACCTTCCCCTCAAGATAATTTCAAGCCCTTACCCAATCTCTAGTAACGCAAATTGGTTTATATGAGCTACTTGCATTAGGTGCCCTAACGCACCTTAAATCCGTTAGATGGAGACTCTTCAAATTCATACCCTCTATCCCAAAAGGAAAAGGAGTTGTCCCAAAAATATCGAAACCCTGACTCCGCGAAGGAAAAAAGAGGGGGCGCGACATGCACCGTGGCATTACTCGACGTGCATATTATTGGCCTCAACTGGACGATGGCGTTGCTCAGTATGTGAGGACTTGTCTAGTATGCCAGAAGGACAAGTCAGACCTCTTGACACAAGCAGGACTTTTGGAACCACTAACTGTCTCAAAGAGACCTCGGAAAAGCGTTTCCCTGGATTTCATAATCGGACTGCCCAAGGTCTGAGATCTCACAACTATCTTGGTTGTGGTGGATCGGTTTTCTAAGTATTCCACCTTCATACAGCCCCACAATATATATCAGTAGAAGATATAACTCGACTCTTCTTTTCTGATATCGTCAAATATTGGGGCCTACCCAAAGACATCGTTAGTGATCGTGACTCACGCTTCACCAGCAACTTTTTGACCCAACTATTAAAGTGCCTCGGGTCAAAATTGAGTCACAACTCAAGTTTTGATCCGCAATCTGATGGCCAGATGGAGCGGTTCAATGGTATGTTGGAGGAATATCTCTTCCACTTTGTAATCGGATCACATAAGAATTGGGTGAAGCTTCTGGATGTTGCTCAATTGTGTTCCAATTCACAAAAGAGCTCTAGTACAAACAAAAGCGCTTTTGAAATTATTACCGGACATCAACCGCTACTCCCACACACCGTGAATGCACCAAACTTGTCAAAATCTCCACGAGCTGCTAGCTTCTCAAAAGAATGGAAGAAATATTATGAGATAGTGCGGAGCTACCTTGTCAAATCCCAAAAGTGGATGAAGAGGCATGCTGATCAAAATCGTCTCTTTGTTAAATACCTAGTAGGAGAAAAAGTGATGGTCAAAATCCCAAAGCGGTACTTGTTTGTAGGGTTCCATGAACCTCTCCTATTGAAAAAATACATTGGACCCTTGTCCATTGAAAGGCGCATTGGGAAAGTTGCATACCGGATGGATACCCCAGCTTGGTGGAAAATCCATCTCGTCTTCCATGTCATCCTTCTGAAACCTTTTCGGGAAGACACGTAGGGTCCTTCATGGAGCAAACTCACAATACCCAGTATCGAGGCCCCAATTAAACTAGCAAAAGGCGTGTTGAAGCTATTCTTGGTGATCGGATAATTCACGCCTCAAGGAAGGAATTCCAAGAATTCTTGGTGAAATGGCAGGGTTGTGATGCAGAGGGGAATACTTGGGAGAGGGGAACAAACCTCAAAGCCTACAAGAGCCAAATTGAAGATTATCTTGAAAGTAATTCGCCGAGGACGTCACCAACTCAGGTGGGGAAGAATGTCATGGGTGGCTTTCCAGCCATGCCCCATAACCCCTTGGACGCGCCTCGTGGCGTCTTGGCAAGCCTCCCAATTCCTAGTGCCACGGACGGCCCCGCGGTCTTGGATGCGCCAAGTGACAAGCGCGATTGTGCCTCTGCCGCCCCACCAGTATCCCTCGCCAGTTCCCAGCCGCAGACAGGTGCCAACAGCACCGCGTGCGCATATAATAACGCGCTCTTAGATCGTGATGCCAAAGACAATGTTGCTGACAACGGACCTGTTTCTACCTTGTAGAAATCTAAGTCCTTTTAATTGTAAATATAGAGTAGTTTTATTCCATATATTTCTATTATGATACTCTATCTTACTTAGGTCAAGTCTTGTAACTTTGGTTTTTTAAGCATTATTAGGGGGATCAAGCAATCAAAACTTTCTAGCAAGCAAACAATTCTCTGTACTGGTGTCTCTCCCCCTCGACACCGTGTTGCCTTTCTGTAATAGCTTTCATTAATGCAATCAAGATTTCTTTCAATTATCATTTCTATTCTCCTAATTTCTCTTGACATTGGTTTTCCCGTACGGCACTGACAATCTCGTGTAGCGTACGGAGGGGACCTCAGTTGGCAGACAGCAACTGCACTGGCATCAGTTGCTTAGACTTACGTCGCCCTTCCATAGAATCTCAGGAAGGCGTCGCGTGACATAACTCATGTTAATTGATGTTATTTATTTCCCTTTAGAGTGATGTGCCTTTGGTGCTTTTTAGTATTCTTTAGTGTAGAACAATAACCACGTGTCGTCACTAACGTAGCCGGTTAGAGTAATCAATCACGGATCCAATATTAATCAATTATTAACCATATAGTAAAAGTATTATCACATGTGAATCATAAAATAATTAGTTGTTAGTATAAAAGAGACTCCGGCGGGTTTTTGTGTAAAATATAACAAATTAACGTACAAATCGTTACGAACGAAACAAATAAATAATTAATAATAGTGTATATAAAATAATTATTAAAATTTTGAAAATTATATCAATTAGTCAAAAAAATTAAGTATTTAGTATTATCTTAATGACGAATAAAATTGTTAAAAAATAACAGTACATAAAAGAGATTGTACCGTGTTTTTTTGGGTTAAAAGTAACAAATTAAGATATAAATCGTTGCGAACGCAATAAATGCTTAATACTTTTTATAAAATAATTATTAATAATATTTCGATAAGTTAAACAAATTAAATATTTAATTTTTTATAACGACGAATAAATATAATAAAAAGTTGACAATACCAATAAAATCCTGTCGAATTATAGTTGTAAAATCCAAAAAACTAACATATAAATAAATAATTTATATCAAATTAAGTAATAATATAAATATTTATGAATTAAATATTAGTATAAAAAATATCAAAATATTTTCAAAATGTTAAACGATTAAAAAGAACAACATTTTAGTTAATATTAGTCAATCTACAGACATCATCATGGATCGTCCGGCTGTGCATCTTGGACCTGCTACTCGAGAGCTACTTTTGCTCCAGGGAAGGCATAGGTCTTCACACATATATGATGGACAATTACTTAGCTAGAACTTCCATCCCAGGCGTATAGATGATTTTTGGGAGTTTATTAGGGACCACCCAGTTCATCCTCATACAGTAGCGCGCCTTCAGTGGACTGATTTTTACTGGATTGTAAAGGTCGGCCGGTTGTAGTTCGATTGGCCCCTGATCACGGCTCTGATTGAGTGGTGGAGACCTAAGACTCGCACATTTCAGTTGCCTATCGGCGAGGCGACCATCACGCTAGAGGACATAAAGGTATTATTCGGGTTGCCTGTTGATGGTTTGGTTGTCCACTACCCGCCTGCTCTTAGGGATTATATGAGGCTCAACTATCAACAGATGTTGCAGAAGCTCACTAGATTCCAGACGGCGAAGCAGACTGCTATCAGTGGCATTATTCAATTGCAGTTATCGCTTGTTAGGAAACATATGGAATCGCTGCACGAGGAGATCACAGATGAGTCACCACTTGAGGCTATTGAGCGGCGGTCGAGGCTTTTGATCTTGATGATATTTGGTGATATTCTTTTCCCAAAAAACCTTGTTAGCCTGCAGTTATTACATCATCTGTAGCGGTTAAATCACTTACCCATGTACAGTTGTGGTGTAACCGTTCTAGCGTACCTTTATAGGCAGATGTGCAGGGCGTCCATGGGTAGAATGAGAGATGTCGCTGGATTTATTTTGCTACTGCAGGTGATAAAATTATCAATTCTTTTCATTATTATCATAGAGATAGTAAAAATTATTCAAATTTACATCCATAATCAATATTAGGTTTGGGCTTGGGAGAGATTCTTGTAGATGCAAGCCCCTCCCCGCTTGATTTCTCCAGATGCACCACCTCCACTGTTTTCACCACGTGCTAGAAGGTGGGTAGTTAGGCGGAGCCGCACGCAACGTCAAGGCTCGACATCAACTCCTTTATTATAGGGATCTGTTAGATCTACTCAAAGATGTTATAGTAAATATTTGACCAATTTTGTTTGATAATGCTTGATCTGTCTTGCGTTTACCCACTATTCTTGGGTTTAATAAATAGTTCATATGTAGTACATGCAGCGACGAGTTCATCACCGATTTGCCGGATTATTTCTCACGCGATCGAGCCATGTGGAGTCTGAGGTCCCACTGATATGTCTCGATATAGTCGAGCAACATCAAATCGGACGAGTCCTGTGACACTTTGGTCACCGATAGCTTATACCTTCTCCTCCAAGTTGGCATGCCAGACATTACGAGCGGGATGGTCGCAGCAGAGTTGGCCAACAATACTTGGCCTGGCTATGGGCCCAGATAGAGGACTGGAATCAGAGACTGGGTCTGATCTGCCAGACCCTCCAAATGACTGTGTTCACGGTGAGAATGAGTACATGGCCTGGTATTGTCATTTCACTCGTACTATGATCAGTAATCCCATTCACTGGGGTGTCGGTACGTTCCATAAGATGGGAGGCATGAGGCACTGGTATGTTATTTCATATACTTACATATCATTTTAGATTTACTTAACTTACTAAATTATTATGTTATATGCTATGAAGTCTATAGTCTTACACCATTTCTACCATATTGGTCTGCAGGTGCAACAACATGTAGGCGGCGGAGCGTCATTCTGCACAATTGGGGTCGTCAGGTTTCTCATCTTGCTGGTGATGAGAAATTTTAAGGAATTGTTTACTGAAAAGTAATTTAAAAAGGGATATTGTGTGTGCATGTGACCGCTTCGCAATTTACATTCCACGAGCGGAGTGTGATTTCCCCCACTCTTATGGGAGCAGGCCGTACGCCACGGCGGATTGAAAGATGCACTTATGGTTCGGGCCGTTCGATCCTCAGCAGTGCATAGATGTGAGTACTTTATGGCAAGGTACACTTATGGTTCGGGCCGTTCGACCCTCGGCAGTTCACAAATATGACTATCTTATGGCTCAGGCCGGTTGTCCTTATTCTATATGCGCGTGATTTATTTGTTACTAAATTCATGGACATTGATTTGACAGATATTTGGGGGAAGCTGAAGTAGTAGTTGTTTATTTATTTCCAGTACTTACTTGGATTTCAGTGTCTTATCTATTTGCTGCTTCACTGCCTTTACATGCCTACCGTTTTCATCATATTCTGTTAAATTATATTGCTGGACCTTAGTGAGTGTCAAGTCGACCTCTCGTCACTACCTCTTTAAGGTTAGGCAGGATACTCACTGGGTACATATATATTTATGTACTCATGCTACACTTCTGTACTTAATTATACAGGTTCCGAGGCTGGTGTATCTGGTTGTCAAACCGGAGCTTGATTCTGATTATAGACGGGCCTGACTTCACGGTGAGCTGCTTTCTCTTGGCGATCTCCAGCAGCACCATGGGGTTTCTTTTTCTTATTTCCCGTGTATTTATTTCAGACAGTGGGACTGTATATTATATCTTTTGTATATTCTGTTAATATGCCCGTAGGACTTGTGACACTAGTTTCTGTCACACACGTGATAGTTATTATGGATTACGGGGCTGTATATATATATTGGCTCACGCCTCCTCATGGACTCTTTTGATTAAATACTGACTAATTATCTTTGTCGATTTATGTTTTATGTTTTAAAAACTGAGTATATGTTGAAATGTTTAATCTAACAAGAAAGAATCCTTAGTAAATTGAGTGTTGGCTTTCCTGACCCCGCTGTTGGGCGCCATCACGACCTAAGATAGGATTTTGGGTCGTGACAGGCTTGGATGACTCCATTTCCATATCAACATCCAAGCCCAATGTGGAAAAATGTTTTGAGTAAGGACCAGTTCGCTCAAACACGTGAACTTCAGGACTTTTAACATCCTCAACATCAATGATACTAGATTCAACAAAATTTATATCCTCAAAGTCCTTGGTTGATTCTAGTCTCTGTTCTTCAACTTCAACATACTCAAATGGTGGTTGGCTAGGTTGTTGATGTTCTAATCCGACCTCCTTAATTAACACCTCAAATTCACGCTCTTCTTGTCTACTATCCCAATATTGGCTTGTTGAGCATTAACAGCTCCAACCACTTGATTCAATTGAGCCTCCAAGTTGCGAATAGTTGCCTCTTGCCTCTCTATCTGCAGTTGTTTCTCATTATTTTGTTCCAGAAGGCAATTTAACATATCTTTGATCTCCTTCAGGTCCGCCTCCCCAGGTCCTTTGTTCCTATTAACTTCACAAGAAAAAGTAGAACCATCATAGTAAGGGGTTGGTGGAGGATAAGAAATATAACCACAACCATGAAAGTGACCATTTGACCACCACACACATTCCACAAATAATAATGAGTTGGTACACATAACTCGCTCTCAGGAACGTTTTGAAAATTTTTCCATGGGTGGTTTCCTTCACAATATGTATGAGGATCAATAGTAGAATTATTTACACTTAAATTTCCATAATTCCAATATGTCATGTTTCTCAAATCAACAAGTAAAACAAAAATAAAAAAAATCAAATACAGAAAATAAAAATAAAAGTTAAAACTTGAAACCTAGCAATATGTACACCTACAGCTACACTGTTAGTTCCCCGGCAACAGCTCCAAAATTTGATCACGCCCAACTCTAGTCCTAAAAAAGTTAAGCGGTCGCTGCAAATATAATCCGGTCTAAAATTCTGGAGTCGAATCCCACAGAGAACTAAGGTTTCGCCATAATTATTCAATATCGTTAAGAAGACAAGCTCGAACAATTCCTAAGTTATAAATATTAAGATTCTTATATCTAACTAATTGACTAACAAACTAAAACAGTAAATTAACAACTAAAGATACTTAGGGTTGGAGACAAAATTAAGAAGGCCTAGAATTATGATTTCCCCAAATGTTGGAATCCTTCCCGCTATGTTCCATACAATTTCGCCTATGTATTCTCTATTGATCATGAGCACTTTAGGTGCCGTAATTTTCTCTCTAGAAACTACAATAATTTACTAGACATATTCTCTCGAACTACGCTAGTTGGCTATATCTAAACACTCATTATGACCACGTCAAGGCTTTGTGATTTCTAAACCTACCTTTAAACCCACTGTATTGATTTCTCACATACGTTAAGAGTGACGTTGTTCAACAACCACCTAAATGTGTATCCTTTCTCAAGAAACAGATAATAAATAGGCACAGTCAATTGATGGCCCTTCTATCAATAACAATAAACACGTAGTTGAACAAGTAGAGAAATCCAACGGCTCAATTATATAAAAACATAACAAGAATTTATCCTACAAAAGGTTCCATCAAAACCCTAGATTAGGAGTTTAGCTCCTCATACTCATAGTAATCAAATCCAAAGTAAATTGCATAATTAAATTACAGAGTAAGGAATAAAGGATGTAAAAATCAATGTTTTGAGCTTCCGAGTAGTGTTCCACGATCTCCTCTTGTCTGCAATGGCAAAAGTGGCATTTTTAGGTCTATTTATATGTTTTGAATAAGCCCTATTCGTGAAATTCACTCCTAGTTACGCCGGGAAAGTGTTTAATACTTGGAAAGTTGGATCTGGACCCTGGCTTTAAGCTGGACTCGCAGGCTAAAGCTTGGTCTGGCCTGGCTTTAGGCTGGTCTCGCCAGGCTAAAGCTTGGTCGAGCTGGCTTTTGCCTGGCTTCTCCTTTTCACCATTTTCACGCGCACTTTCGATGTTTAAGCATCCATTTAGCTCGGCTTCCATCTCTAATTCACCTACATATAAAATAAACTCCATTACACTCAAACAAAGTGTATTTTTATCATTAAAGCACGTAAAATACGAGGCACATAATGCGGTAAATCATGAATTATAGCCTGATGGCATAACCTTCATCTAGTCCAGTGCACCTCGGAGTTCCCCCAGAGCGTTGTGTGCCCACTCAGATGCAAATTTGTTTCTATTACTATTATTTTAAAATTATTGGAGACAGCGTGTGATACTCGATTGCCGGAGATGCGGGATATTATTCAGGATCCATCTAAGACACTGGTTTGACTATAATTATTTTTAACTATTATGTTACTATTCTATATATCATATACTAAAATTTACTAATATTTTGAAGCTTACTGATGGTCCAGCGGACCCCGCTACTGATCCTTCTAGCCTTCCAGACGATCATGCTACAGTGCATCCTCAGATAAAGAGGCGAATGAGATGAGGATGATCCGGATAGTGTAGCCGGTTGGAATGGTATGCGCCTTAGTCCAGGATATTCACTAAAGCAAACAAGTTGTGGGATACATTGGTATGTAGTTTGTTGTATATATGACATTAATTTTTATTTAAATATTATTGATGTTTTTACCTTATAAGCGCATGTGTTTTTAGTTTTAGTCTTATTGATTAGGTTAATAATAGAACATAAAAAATACGTCATATTAACATATATTAAACTACGATAAAAAAATACATATTACACGAAATTTAGAATATAAAATAAACCCCACACTTAAAACAACCATGTGTTAGTTTAGTCACTATCAACCATTATTCTCTGCTTCAACAACTGAAATTTTTCTTGCAACCGATTATTTTCTTCTTTTGCCTCTTTCAGTTGCTCCTTCACTGCTGCAAGTTGTTCTTCGAGTTTCCAGATCTGTATTTTGTACTCCTGGTTACGATTACAAAGGTTTAACAAACATGATTTGTAGTTTTCCTGGTTAATGGGTTCATCGTACCATTCTTCAAAACCACATTGATTTTCGTCCTATAAATGACGATGATAAGAATTGAATATTAATCAATGTGTCACAAATAATCTATTAACCATCATAAATTTCAATATTAATAACTCACAACTTTGTTTACACATCCAACGTTTGCGCCCTAAATTGCAGGTTGACCAACATGGATTCAAAATCACATGTTTCCCACAGTAAAACCTAGGTACCTTATCGCGTCCAGACATATCGTATTACTTGAACTTGAAAATTTATGGAAAACAATATTCTTTGTTTGGTTAAGATGTGATGATTCGCAAAGAAAAATGTAAAACACGCAGGGGTTTTGTAGGTTAGAATGAGTGATTTTAGGTTGAATAGCGCATATTTTTCAGGGTTAAATCATCTACAAAGAAAAGATGGGATAACTAGGGACCATTTCTACTAATTTTGATAGGGTTTCATTTACCTAGATCCACCTCATGAGAGATATTTCTAGAGAGCATATTTAAGCAGAGTATGAAGATGAAGGGAGACATGGGGTCTCCTTGTCTGATACCTCTACTAGGTAAAAAAAAACTCAGTTTTACTTCTATTGATAAGGATAGACATAGTGGATAGAGAGAGTATGAAGAGAGTGAGATGTATGAAAGACCATTCCAATCAATCAAAAGCCTTTACAAGATCAACTTTAAGAATCATGTTAGCTTTTGAACCTTTCATCTTTTGGTAGTGGTTCACAACTTCTCTTGGATTTGGAAGCTCAAGACACCAAATAAAATAAAATTCTGCAGTTGATTATGTTATCATAATCGTTTACCAACCGGAGTCTACTTAAACTCTATAGGCATTAATATTATAGATAATGCCCTACCTGCAGATCTTGTGAAGAAAGCCTTGATCATATTTTCATTGATTGTGTGGTTGTTAAATTCTTTTGACAAAGACTTGGTATTACTAGTATTCACACACTTGGCAATCACCAATATTAGTTGGACTATATTGCAAACCTCCCTCTTACATTACCAAATGAAATATATACCTGGAAAGAACTATTTTCTTTTTGTCTTTGGCATATTTGGATCATTAGAAATAACAATCTCTACAATAACCTCACAAACTCTGATTCTATTGATCTGGTACATATACGAGCTACAGAGTATGTTGCTTTAGCAAGAAATCACAGAAGCACCAAACTACGTCTAGTTCTCCACGAATGACATCCTCCTAAACAAAATCACTTCAAACTCAATACTGATGGAGTATTTAAATATGGAGCAGAAGGTATTTGTGGAGTTTTCTGAAATAGCAAAGGGATTGGGTGCTAGGCTACTACATGCAGATTCCTCAATCTGATCATACATATAGCAAGCTCATATCACTTCTACATGGTCTAAAATTAGCTTATGATCATGGCCTTCATCGTCTGGAGGTCGATACAGACTCAACAGAGATTATTAACATGTTCACAACTAACTCCCTACAGTATACATATATCTTACATGATTGCAGGATACTAAGGCAGCATCTAGGAGATCCGGAATTAAAACACTATTTTTGGGAGTAAAATAAAGTGGTTGACTTGCTAGCTAAGGAAGGACTGAAAATTGGAAAAATTGATGCTCATATTCTTTTAGTACTACCACCAATTGCTATTTTGCCTAGTCTTATGTTGGATATTTCTGGAGCTACATATCTTAGATCTATCTCTAGTGATGTTTGTAATGTTTTGGCCAAACTTGGAAACTTTGATTGTTCAGAGGAGCATATCTAGTTGTACGAACAATGTTTAAATTTATATATTACTTTCTCTTTTGACCAAAAAAGAAAATGAACTCATAATTTTAAATATATAAATTGTTACCATCACCAAATGTTCCACATTATACTGATGTTTACTTTTGTGGCACTTAGAGTATATATCAGACAACGTATAAGTAAATAATTTTTTTGGTAATTAGTATAACAAAATAATGTCTGGTCTATAAGCTTCTCTTTGATACCCATCATATAGTGTTTCTTTCTTTATTTCTTTCGTTCTTTCTTTTTGTTTTGGTCTTTTAACGTGCTCAATGCAATGAGTATTACAGTTTCATCTCTAATCGATGGACCTTGATGTTTAAATGAGCTTCAGAAGTATGATTAACCAAATTAAGGTTTTAATTTTTATTTTCTCAATGATAATTTGTATTATGTATAGTGTACAACTAACTAGAGAGTAAAATAATTTTTTCCCTAACTGTTATTTCCTCTAGCATTTAAAGCTATTTTAATTATTTGGATATTCCGGTTATGTTATTACTTTCTCTGTTTCAATTTAGATGAGACAATTTTCTTATTGGTGACACACTTTTAAATTTAGATGACACACTTTGCATCTCTGACCGCTAGTGCCACACACTTCAGAAAGTTTAATGTTTTATTGGGTTTACAGCAATACATATTGGTTAATAATCTTAAGGGAATTATTTTTTATTATATTCTGTATTTTGTTTGTGGAGATTAAAACATGTGTGGTTTTCTACTCCTTCTGAATTTTACTATTCTGATTTGAAGATATAAAAACTTCACAGAGTATTGAAATTCATAATACGATTTGAAGAACATAAAAACTTCATCGTTTTCTGTGAAACAGTATATAAAAACTTTGGTTTTTATTTATTATACGTACTTTTTATTTTTAATTACAGTATTGTTTATTGTTTTGGTTTTTCCATTAATTGAACTCTTCTGTTGTTGACAGTGAGAAATGGCAATTGATAACGAAAATTCTTCTGCGACTGTTGCGGCAACGACGATAGCCTCATCAAGCCGAACTGTTGTTCCACCGGCAGAGAAACTGGGGAAATTTTCTGGAGCCAACTTCAAAGGATGGCAGCAAAGGGTGTTCTTCTGGCTTACCACATTTGGTATGCAGAAATTCACTAGCGAAGAGCCTCCAGTGCCTGCTGCGGATATGCCGGACAACGAGAAATTCATGATTGTTGAGGCGTGGAAGCAGGCAGATTTTCTTTGCAAAGGCTATATCTTAAGCGCTTTATAGGATGACTTGTACAATGTGTACAGTGAGATAAATACTTTGAAAGAATTATGGGACGCACTTGATAATAAGTACAAGACGGAAGATGCATGCTTGAAGAAGTTCATGGTTGCCAAGATTCTAGACTATAAAATGATAGACAGCAAAACTGTGGAAACCCAAGTTCAGGAGCTTCAACTTATTTGTCACGACCTTATTGCTGAAGGTGTGGTCATGAATGAAGCATTTCAAGTGGCTGCAATGATTGAAAAATTGCTTCCTTCGTGGAGAGATTTCAAGAACTATCTTAAGCTCAAGCGCAAAGAAATGAAGTTGGAAGATCTTGCGATACGTCTCAAGATTGAGGAAGACAGCAAAACAGCAGAGAAGAAGTCTCGTAGAAATTCAACAATCATGGGAGCTAATATCGTTGAGGAGACTGCTACAAAAATTAATAAGAGGGAGAGGTCTTCTGGACAGACTAAGGAGCAGAACAAAAAAGAAATTCAAGGGCAACTGCTACAATTGTGGAAGAGTTGGTCACAAAGCCCCTGATTGTCGTCTCCCAAAAAGGATAAGAAGAAGGGACAAGCCAACATAGTGGAGAAGAATGATGACATTGATAATATTTGTATAATGCTTTCAGAATGCAACCTAGTTAGAAATCCGAAGTAGTGGTGGATTGACTCTGGAGCCACTCGACATGTTTGTGCTGTCAAAGAAGAATTTGCGACTTACTCTACTGTTGGTCCCAAATAAGAGATTTCCATGGGAAATAATGCAACATCCAATATTGAAGGTTATGGGAAGATATTCCTGAAGATGACTTCCAGCAAGGTGTTAACGCTCAACAATGTTCTTCATGTTCCTACTATTAGGAAGAATTTAGTTTCTACTTCTTTACTTGTGAATAATAGATTCAAATGTGTATTTATTTCTGATAAAGTTTTTGTAAGCAAGAATGAAATGTATGTTGGAAAAGGCTATCTCACGGAGGACCTTTTCAACTCAATATAATGGTTGTTGACAGTATGAATAAAATTTCAGCTTCTTCTTATTTATTGGAGTCAAATGATTTATGGCATATTCGTTTAGGACATGTCAGTTATTAAACCTTGCGTAAGTTAATTAATTTAGAACTATTGCCTAAATTCGAGTGTAATAAATTGAAATGTCAAATATGTGTTGAATCTAAGTTTGTAAATCATCCTTATAAGTCTGTTGAAAGGAATTCAAATCATTTAGACTTAATTCATACTGCCATTTGCGATATGAAGTCAACACCATCTCGAGGTGGAAAAAATATTGTATTACTTTTATTGACGATTGCACTCGATATTGTTATGTTTATTTGCTTAATAGTAAGGATGAAGCAATTGAAGCATTTAAGAAATACAAGAATGAAGTGGAGAATCAATTAAATAAAAAGATCAAAATGATTAGAAGTGATAGAGGTGGAGAATATGAATCTCCATTTGCAGAAATATGTTCGGAATATGAAATTATCCATCAAACTACTGCACCTTACACACCTCAATCCAACAGAATTGCGGAAAGGAAAAATCGGACATTAAAGAAAATGATAAATTCCTTATTAATAAGTTCCAGATTACCGTAGAGTTTGCAGGGGAAGTTGTCCTTACAGCTAACCGAATACTCAAGAGAGTACCCCACAGCAAAATGCAATATATTCCATATGAAAAATGGAAAGGAAGAAAACCCAACTTGAAATATTTCAAAGTGGGGGGGAGGGGGGGGTGTCTAGCAAAGGTACAAGTTCCTTTACCTAAAAGGGTTAAAATCTGACCAAAAATAGTAGATTGCGTTTTCATTGGATATGCTACAAACAGTAAAGCATGTCGGTTTTTGGTTCATAAATCCGATAATCCTGAGATTCATGTTAATACGGTAATGGAATCAGATAATGCTAAATTCTTTGAAAGCATCTATCCGTATAAAACTGAATGCGAGTCATTAAGTGAAAGACCTAAATGACCTCGGGAAGAACAAAAGGAAAATACTCCAAGTGTAAAAGATCCAGGGAGTAGCAAACGTCAAAGAACATCTACTTCCTTTGGTCCAGATTTTGTGACATTTTTGCTTGAAAATAAACCTCAAACTTTTAAAGCAGCTATGTCGTCTTCTGATTCAGCGTTTTGGAAAAAGGTAGTCAATAGTGAGATTCAATCAATTTTGGATATCCATACATGGGAATTGGTTGATCTTCCTCCGAGAAATAAGCATCTTTAAATGGAAAATGAAAGTTGATGGCACTATTGACAAATATAAGGCAAGACTTGTTGTCAAACGTTATAGACAAAAGGAAGGCCTTGATTACTTTGACACTTACTCGCCAGTAACGAGGATAACATCTATTAGGGTGTTAGTGACACTAGCGGCCGTGTATGGTCTTGAAATCCATCAAATGGATGTTAAAACAGCTTTCTTAAATGGAGAATTGGAGGAAGAGATTTACATGGAACAACCTGAGAGTTTTGTGGTTCCTGGTAAAAAAAGAAAGTGTGCAAACTTGTTAATTCTCTTTATGGACTTAAACAAGCACCCAAACAATGGCATGTCAAATTTGACCAAACAATGTTGGCAAGTGGATTTAAAATCAACGAGTGTGACAAATGTGTTTACATTTAAAACACTCCAAGTCATGAAGTCATTGTTTGTTTATATGTTGATGACATGTTGATAGTGAGCAAAAGTATGGCAGATATAAGCGTATGTTGGCTAGCAAATTCGACATGAAAGACTTAGGAGTTGCTGATGTGATCTTATGAATCAGAATTCGCAAGACTCCACAAGATCTAGCATTATCACAGTCTCACTACATTGAAAAGGTACTTGACAAGTTCAAGTACTTGGATTTCAAAATTGCCAAGACTCCAATTGATATGAGTTATGCACTTCAAAAGAATGAAGGTGAAAATGACTCACAACTGGACTATGCAAGAGTATTGGCAAGTTTGATGTATATCATGAATTGTACGCGACCAGATATAGCATGTGCTATTAGCAAACTGAATCGATTTACAAATAATCTCAATCAAATACATTGGATGGTAATGAAACGAGTTTTGGGGTATCTGAAACATACCCAAAAATATGCTTTGCATTATAACAAATATCCATCCGTGATCGAGGGATATAGTGATGCAAATTGGATCACCGGATCATCTGAAGTTAAATCCATGAGTGGATATGTTTTCACAATTGGTGGTGGAGCAGTGTCATGGAAATAATCCAAACAAACGTGCATCGCCCGTTCTACAATGGAATCTGAATTCATAGCTTTAGATAAGGCCGGTGAAGAAGCTGAATGGCTCCGAAATTTCTTGGAAGATATCCCATTTTGGCCTAAACCTTTGGCACATATTTGTATACATTGTGATAGTCTAGCAGCAATAGGCAGGGTTGGGAGCGTTATGTATAATGGAAAATCTCTTCATATACGACGGAGACACAATACTGTTAGACAACTACTCTCTAGTGGTGTTATCACAATTGACTACGTAATGTCAAGAGATAGCGTGTCGGATCCACTTACAAAAGGCCGATCTAGAGAGACAGTTGAAAGATCATCAAAGGGAATGGGCTTAAGGCCTAGGACAAGTCATCATGGCGGTAACTCTACCTAGCAGACTGGAGATCCCAAGAGTTAGGTTCAAAGAGATCAAATAAAGTTATGAATGACGGTTCAACATTTTCAAATAGCTCAACACATTCTCGTGATGAAGAAAATATTCGAGAATCGAGGTAAAGCATTAATGCTTTTTGATGAGTCAATAAAGCTTAAAACTTTTTAACGATTTGCTAAGTCTGGCAGGATATGACCAGATAGTATGTCTATAGGATTACACGTTTAGAAATCACCGATGCAAGTTTGAAGTGTAAGCCGCTTCAAGGAGAATGAAAGTAAAGGCCGATTCTCTAAGCACTCATGAAACCAGGCGGTGTTCATGGATGAAACGAACGCAACTGTGAGAACCATAAATTTTAAGGATTGATTGTGTGACTTATGTTGTCTAGGTATACAACAAAGCTCGGCGGTTCAAAGATATCAAATATACCGATTGACCGAGTATATCTGATATAAGTTCACTACGGAAAGTTCAAATAGAACCCTACTTATCCAGATGCAATTAATTCTTGCATGTAAAACACACACGCGTCCGTGCATTACTTTATTTTATAGCCATTCCACATTCATGTGGAGGATTGTTGGGCTTTAAGCTTGGTGTAGCTTAAAGAGGGTGAACGAAAAATGGAGGGAAAATAAAATATTTGAGTTTCCCTCCTTGGCAAAGGGACATTGTCCCATACTGGAGGAAGAAAAGACTTTTGATGGGTATATATACAATTGCTCTTCTTCTAGCTCTTAAAGAGTTGAGAAAAAGGCAAGTCTCGTGCCGTCGTCGTCGCTCGACTCGGCTTCGGCTTCGGATTCGGATTTGAATTTTGATTTGGTCAAAGATTGATTGATTAATTTTTTTGGACAAAATTTCTTTCGATTATTTAATTAATTAACGAAAATTCAATCCGGAAAAACCCATGACCCGTGACCCGGTTCGGGCCTGTCCGTTTTCTTTCCCGGATTATTTTTAAATCCGTTTTCTATTTTTTTTTCCGCAATATTCCCACTAGTTCCAACAGCTATGGTTGTTCTGAAAGGTTGCAAACATTTTCAGAATCAGTGTCAAATGGTCTATATATATGCCTTGAATCCCAGAATTTTTACTTATTAAAATTTCTGATTATCTTCTTCTTCTTCTGCACAATATTATTTTCCAGTGTGTTTTACAACCATTGAGTGGTTCGCCGTTCACCGGAGTTTTTGGTACCAATACGCTGGTGAGTTAAATCGTTCTATATCCAACACCTCGGGTACTTGAGGGGAATAGTTTCCTTAAGGACACACTGTGCGTTCTGTGGGCTCGATTTATTTCTATTCTGTTTTTCCAGAATTTATTTCGTTAAATTGGTTCCACTAACTTTCTGTTTCTGGTTTTATTTCATAAAGTTTAATGTTTTATTGATTTTACAGCAATACAAATTAAATAGCAGAAATGTCATTGATTTCGTTTATCATCAAATAAAACAAGTTTTTTAGTAGGTACTATGAGCTAGTATTGATTTTGCTGATGATCTGTTTCTATATGTTGACTGTTCTCCGCTTCTATTACTAACACGCCCTTCTATGTAAGAAAATTTTGTGTTCTCTCCATTTTAATTTATTTGTAAAGTTTTAATAAAGGAACAAGACTTTTGAAATATGTGAGCTGAAATAAGTTGTAATATTTGTTGACTATAAAAATTTAAAATTTGTGATCTTAAATAAGTCATAATATTTATGTGACTATAAATATTTTACATTAAGAAACTATAAGGATATGTCAATCTTTTCAAAACGAAATAATAAGAAAATAGTGCCTAACAAAGTGAGCAGAAGGAATGTTTCACATTTCGTGATCACTAATTAGTTTTAGCAGTGATATGATCTCATCTCAACACTCATAATATCGTATTTGAGGAGCATTTATAGAAGTACAACCCACTGGGAACATTCAAGAGCCTCTAAAAGTGAAAAAGAGAGAGAGAGAGAACCAGCATTTAAAATAAATGGGAAGAATTCAGAATATATATTCAAGAAATAAAAGAATGAGTGAGTCTATGATGTCTTCTATATGTACAGTTCCAGCGTCAATTACTTTGTTTTATTTGTTACTCGCTCCAAAATGAATGAACTGATTCGATTCATTATTTAATGAGTATTCAAAATAACGTGCAAGTCTGTCAAACACATAATATTATGATCCAGCGAATTGAAATTAATGGTTTAATTCTTTCTTAACAATTCTCTGGAAAAGTTGTTAGTAGACAGAGAGCTTGTCTACTAATGTGTATGTGGATTAGAAATTTTGGGATATGGGGAGCATTTGGAACAACTTGAAATCTGAAATAGAGAGAAGAAACTGACCAGAAAACTCGACAACAAATTGTTCATTTTCCATCCTTTAAACTTATTAAGCCAGACACCACATAACATATTCACATTTTGAGTGTACAACACATATTGTTCTCAGATCAACAAATCTAAACCTCAAAACATATGCAAAACAGGAAAAAGAAGCACAGAAAACCATAAATGTAAACTGACCACCCATGTACCAATATTCTGCGCTGGCGCATGAGGCAACTCAAAAAACTACATAATGACGGAGTCTCAAGATGTTTGATTTTCGGGATTGGTAGGAGCAAGTGGTTTAGTAACAGCAGCCAAGATATCAGCATAACCAACAACTCCAACTAAATGGTCTTCATTCTCGGCATCTGTAACCCATACATGAGTTGCCCGATGTGACAACATCTGAGCCATGACAGCAGCCAGTGAGCTTGTTTCTTTACATGTCAATGGCGCACTTCTGCCCCGATACATGCTCCTAGAAAAACTTAAATTTGGGTTTGTTGGATTGCTGACGAACCCAATACTCCTGCTGCTAAATTTTTTTGGTCTAGCCGTACCACGACTATTGGCTGTATTCGTATTTGCTACCATAGAATTGACTGCAAAATCAGGTAAGGATTTTAAGGTAATATTATCCTCAACCCCCATCACAAATTGTCCTGCCGAAAAATTAGCCAAGGCCCACGCTGCAGCCAAATGATCACACTTCCACAGTTTAGTGGCAGATATCTCGCCAATGATTTTATTGTAATCATCTGCAACAGGCTCGATGACTGCAACCGCAGGGGGATCCTTTGGCAGTGTTTGAGTGGCATCAATCGCTTGACGTGATGCTTCTATTGAGCAGTAGTTTGGGTTAATGACTCCAAGGGAATAAATAGAGGAGAGAGGGATAGGGGCTAATGCACCAAGGCAACCAATAATGAAACGGATGATATCTTCTCTTGATAGGCAACAAAATTTGTCACGAATGGTCGTAGACGAAGATGGTGACGGTCGGTTGGCATTGGCAGCAGGATTTGAAGTATCAATGTTCTTTAGCCATTTTCCATTGTAAAGAATTGAAAATCTCTTGCTCATGCCTCGCCATACAACAATTTTAGGAACTAGGAGTCGCTTCACACCTTGCTTCATCATCTCCAGAGCATCTATCAATCTGCAACAACAGTGGATCAACAATATACCAGTGTAAAGAAAGTTCCTAAGAATTGTCATCGTCCTCTCACTTTCCAGGGGAAAACTCATTGCATACTTCAAATTCCTATGACCTTCCAGGGGAAAAAGATACAAATCCCTGCAATCTTTTTAGTATTTTCTTTCTTTATGTACCTTGTATATGAAACAATCATATGGAACCAAATGTATATCATGACCCAAATGTATGATTAATCCATGATTTCATGAGCCAAGCGAAAATGGATAGAACACAGAAAAGTCAAGACTAGGATCCTTAATCATCCTTACATTGTAGATGTATAACTGACATCAGAACATACAACAACTACACCTTACCAAGCAACTGACAGCAAAGCATGATTTCACAGCAATAACCCCCCCCCCCCCCCCCCCCCCCCCCCTCCTTCCGAAACAGATGAATACAGCTGTTTGGATGATTGCAGAGTACTCATGGATGAAGATCCTTCCTTCTGTACTTCTAACCAGACAAAACCTATACTCTGCTGAAGTACTAACGGAGAAGTTACTCAACAAGACTTTTTGGTACTATTCTTTAAATTTTCCACTTCATGAATAATACTATTCTTAATTTTCCTTTACCATTTCAAAGATAAAAGAAACACTCCTTCAGTTGGCTGGATTGGTTACAAAAACCTAGCCATGTTAAGTGTAAAATTCACATATTTAGGGTGTGATTCCAATTTTTCTATGTTTGATTGGACATGTTTGGGAAAATATTTTTCTTATGAAATACTTTTTGTCCAATTTCAAGCAAATGACTTCCTTACCAAGAGGAGGGAAAACATTTTCTAAAACTCTTTCAACCCTCCTCAAAATGTTCCTTGTGAACTCATTTTCCTCTCACTCCTACCAAGAGAGGAAATTATTTTCTAAACCTACTTTCAACCCTCCCACCCCTCGACCACCTCTCACACACCCCCATCACCGACACTCCCTCCCCC
>ML358590.1:0-96889 GCA_005239505.1 Nicotiana paniculata | reverse complement strand
CAATTCCTATATTACTTGTCGACCACGTACACTTGCGTGTGCATTGGGAAAATCAACCAACACATTGGGTAGGAAGGGAAATCCAGGTCCGCTTGACCGGGTTCACCCGGTTTGGTGCCGGTCTCTTCCCTCGATTTTGGGGAGTGACAAACTTGGTATCAGAGCCTAAGGTTTTAAAAGTGTCCTAGGATGTCTCGGAGCCATGTCTAGTAGAGCCTTTCTTATCGGTGTGTTGTGGACCACATCTATAATTAGGGGCTGCATGGACATTTAGGAAAGTACCATTTTATTGCTATTCTATATCGTGCGATGTGGTGGAAGGTGAGGTTGTCTATCCTAACTCGTTCATTGCTCTGATTTTCAGTAAATGGCACCGAAGAAGAGAGCTCGACTAGGCCTAGAGGCCAATTCCACCCCAGGAGCCGTGAATTCTTTATCTGATGGTGCGGGTGAGAATGATTCCCCGGCCTTAATCGGCCTGACCCTTTCGAGACTATGGCAGCCCATGTTGCGAAGTTCGAGGTCCTTAAGCAGGGCAACATGAGTGTGTGGGACAATCATATGGAGTTTGTGCGCTTTTCCAAATATGTTGTTCACATGATGCCAACTATGGAGGCTAGAGTTCGTCGGTTTGTTTAGGGCCTTGGTCCCTTGGTTATTAATGAAGCTGCTACAACTGCCTTGCATTCGGATATGAATTATGGGAAAATAGTGGGATTCCCCCAGGTTACAGAGGCTCGAAAATTGAAAATAAGGATGGAGAGAGAGAGTAGTAGTAGGTCCTGGTCAGCGGGCAACTCTGGCAGCTCAGTTGGAGGTGTGAGATCAGCCCTTGGGAGAGGATCATCAGGTCCATCTCAGTCATATGCACAGTCCTCAGCCAGTGCACCACCATCAGGGCACAGTTATCAGCATGGAGGTCGTTTTAAACCCGGTTCAGATAGCAGGAGGTTCCATCAGTCGGGTCGTTCTATGGGAGGTTCCAACAGCAACAGAGGGTCCCATACCCTAAGCGTGGAAGATTTCATACTGAGCCTTGTTAATTGGATATTCCGGTATGCTATAGATCTGGAGAGAGAGTCCATATCCAGCGACACTATCGCGCACCCAGTCAGGGCGCAGGTAGGGGTACTACTCAGCCATCCAGCTCTTCAGCCGCTACATCTTCGGCACGCCCTCCAACTCCAGTAGGGCGCGGTACAGTTAGGGGTGGAGCACGGGGTCAAGGGGGACCCAGTCAGTTCTATGCTTTGAGTGGTCGCCAGAATGCGAAGGCTTCCCCAGATGTTGTCACATGTATTCTGCATGTTCAGTCACATGATGTTTACGCTCTTATTGATCTCGGGTCTTCTTTGTCATATGTTACTCCATTTATTGCTTCAAGTTTTGGGATAGAATCCGAACAGCTTCACGAGTCGTTCTGTATGTCGACTCCAGTTAGCGATTCTATTGCGGCCGTGCGAGTCTATAGAAATTGTGTTGTCATGGTGCATGGTCGGGATACCACGGACGATCTTATTGAGTTAGGAATTGTAGATTTTGATGTAATTATGGGGATCGATTGGCTCTATTCGTGCTTTGCTAAACTCGACTGCGAACCAAAATTATGAGGCTCGAGTTTCCTAATGAATCAGTTATCAAGTGGGAGGGGAATAATGTTACGCCAAGAGGCAGATTCATTTCCTACTTTAAGGCCTCAAATATGATCAGGAAAGGGTGCATCTATCATTTGGTTCGGGTTGCGGACGCCAACTTAGAGGTGCCTTCCCCCGAGTCCGTGCTGGTTGTGAACGAGTTTCTTGAAGTATTTCCAGACGAGCTTCCTGGGATTCCACCAGATAGAGAGATTGATTTCGGGATTGATGTATTGCCAGATACACGGCCAATATCTATTCCACCTTATAGGATGGCGCCGACATAATTAAGGGAGTTGAAAGAACAATTGAAAGATCTATTAGAAAAAGGTTTCATTCGGCCAAGTGTGTCACCTTGGGGCACACCGGTTCTTTATGTCATAAAGAAAGACAGATCGCCTGGGATGTGTATTGATTATCGGCAGCTCAACAAGGTCACCATCAAGAATAAGTATCCATTGCCTCGGATAGATGATTTGTTCGACCAATTGCAAGGTTCTTAGTTCTTCTCAAAGATTGATTTGGGGTCCGGGTATCATCAACTAAAAATCAGGGAGCAGGATATTCCTAAGACTGCCTTCAGGACTCGATATGGGCACTTTGAATTTTTGGTAATGTCTTTTGGGCTAACCAACGCCCCAACAGCTTTTATGGATATTATGAATCAGGATTTCAAACCGTTTCTCGACTCCTTTGTGATTGTCTTCATTGACGATATTCTTCTTTATTCGCGGAATCAGGAGGATCATGCTAATCACCTCAGGGCAGTTCTACAGACTTTTCATCAGCACCAATTGTCTGAAAAGTTTTCAAAATGTGAGTTTTGGCTAGAATCAGTCACCTTTTTGGGCCATGTTGTTTCCAGGGAAGGGATTTGTGTTGATCCCCAAAAGATTGCAGCGGTAAAGGATTGGCCTAGGCCAACGACCCCGACAGAGATTCGCAGTTTCTTGGGTCTAGCTGGGTATTATCGGAGGTTCGTGGAGGGATTCTCTACTCTCCCCTCCCCATTGACTAAGCTGACGCAGAAAGTAGAAAGTTTCAGTGGTCCGATGCATGTGAAAAGAGTTTTCAGGAATTAAAGTCGAGATTGACTTCGGCACCAGTGTTGACCTTGCCAGAAGGTTCAGACGGATTTGTGGTTTATTATGATGCTTCGAGGGTTGGTTTGGGTATGTGTTGATGCAATGTAGTAAAGTCATAGTGTGTGCTTCAAGGCAGCTCAAGAATCACAAGAAGAATTATTCGACACATGATTTGGAGCTCGCGGCGATTGTGTTTGCATTAAAAATATGGCAGCATTATCTTTATGGGGTCCATGTGGACGTGTTCACAGACCACAAGAGTCTTCAGTATTTATTCAAGCAGAAGGAGTTGAACTTAAGGCAGCGGAGGTGGTTAGGATTGCTCAAGGACTATGATATGAATATTTTGTACCACCCAGGGAAGGCGAATGTGGTAGCCCACGCTTTTAGTCGGAAATCCATGGGTAGCTTGGCATATTTGGAAGCCGGACAGAGGATTTTGGCTTAGGAAGTTCATCAGTTGGCTAGTATGGGGGTCTGTCTTTCGACCTCAGACGAAGGGGATGTCGTGGTGCATAATGGAGCAGAATCTTCGCTTGTAGCTGAAGTCAAAGGAAAGCAGTTAAGGGATATGGCTTTGGAAATTGAGGGAAGCAATTTTGAATCACAAGACTTCAGCATTCTCACTCGACAATGATGACGGTGTCCTGCGGTGTCAAGAGAGGTTATGTGTTCCAGATGTGGATGATCTCCGGGAAAGGATGATGGCAGAGGCTCATAATTCTAGGTATTCCATACACCCAGGTTCTACGAAAATGTATCATGATCTCAAGGAAATTTATTGGTGGAATGGTATGAAGAGGGGTGTGGCGGCCTTTGTGGCTAAGTGTTCAAATTGTCAACAAGTGAAGGTCGAGCATCAGAGGCCCGGTGGATTAACGCAGCTTATGGAAATACTGATGTGGAAATGGGAGATGATCAATATGGACTTTGTGGTGGGGTTACCTCGCACTCCACGTAGGTTCGACTAGATTTGGGTGATAGTGGATCGACTCACGAAGTCGGCGCATTTCTTGCCAGTCAAGTCCACCGATACTGCAGAACAATACGCTCAGTTGTATATCAAAGAAATAGTCAGGCTCCATGGCACTCCAGTATCTATTATCTCGGATCGAGGGGCCCAATTCATAGCTAACTTTTGGAAGAAATTTAAGCAAGGTTTGGGTACTCAGGCAAATCTCAGCACAGCATTCCATCCATAAATTGATGGGCAGGCAGAGCGGACTATTCAGACGCTTGAAGATATGTTGCGAGCTTGTGTATTAAATTTCAAGGGTAGTTGGGAAGATCACTTGCCGCTTATAGAATTTTCTTATAATAACAGTTTCCATGCTAGTATTCAGATGGATCCATTTGAGGCATTGTACAGAAAGAAATGTAGATCTCCGATCAGATGGTTTGAGGTTGGTGAGGCAGAATTGTTAGGACCAGACCTTGTGCACCAAGCTATGGAAAAAGTTAGAGTCATTCAGGAGAGGATGAAAACTGCTAAGAGTCACTAGAAATCCTATGTGGATGTTCGTCGTAGAGAATTGGAATTCCAAGTAGATGATTGGGTATTCTTGAAGGTGTCTCTCATGAAGGGAGTAATACGGTTTGGGAAGAAAGGGAAATTGAGCCCAAGGTATTTCGGGCCATATAGGATTGCTCAAAGGATAGGACAAGTGGCTTATAGGCTGGAATTGCGCCCTGAGATGTCATTAGTGCACCCGGTGTTCCATGTGTCTATGTTGAAGAAAGTGGTTGGGGATCCATCAGCCATCGTGCCAGTTGAGACTATTGAGGTTAATGAAGAATTAGCGTATGAAGAGGTTCTGGTTGCTATTCTTGATAGACAAGTCCGTAGATTGAGGAACAAAGAAATTGCTTAAGTTAAAGTGTTGTGGCGAAGTCAGCACGTTGTGGAAGCCACGTGGGAAGCGAAAAATGAAATGAAAGAAAAATATCCCTATTTGTTTGAATAAGCCTAGTAGTGATCGTGCGAACTGTCATCTCTAAGCAAATTATATGTTATGTTCAGTTTTGTGCAAAAGCACCCCATTTTCCCCTAATTACTCTACTATTGTAACTTCTCACGTTGTGACATAATTGTGTATGTTATTATTATCTGAGTAATGTGCAACCCCTTGGAGTAAAAGAAATTGTGTGAAACTCATGTGATGGTTAGATGATTAATTGAAGTGTAGATTTGTAATGGTTAATCGAAGAGTAGACTGGTAATGATTAATTGAATTACATATGGCATGTTGAAGTAATTGAATTATATGGGACTTGTCGAGGTGACCAAATTATGTGCAAGGCCATAAAATAACTAGTTATGTGTGGAATTGGTTAAGAAACATGTGTTTCGGGGGCTCTCTAGCAGGTAGATAGGCCTAATTACAGAGGAAACTCTGGTGAAATTTTCAGAAAATATCGGAGTTAGAAAAAAATTGGGGGTTGACATATTGTGTTTTCAAAACCAAATGATTTACTGATCCTCATTCGAGGAAGAATGATTTTAGGTGGGGGATGATGTAAAGACCCGTAAAATTTCTATGTCTAAAATAATGCCCGAATAGGTCCCCATGTTGTTATAACTATAGAAATTCTTAAAACAGTCCTATTTTGAGTAAAAAAATTATCCCAGAACCTAAAAAATTAAATTTTCCAGAAATTACGCGTTATGCGACGCAGTATGCGATCACATAACAGGTATGCGGACAATATAGTGGTCGCACACCTGGACAGTCTACTGTCCAAAGGGAGGACAACTATACGGCTCTGAATGAGATCACATTTTGGGTATGCGGACTGCATAGTTGTCGCATTCTTTCCCCATGGTTTTTCTGAGGGAGGTTGTGCGACGCACTATGCGATCGCATAACACGTATGAGAACCGCATAGTGGTCGTATACCTAGTCAGTGTGGTTCCCATTTTAGCCCAGTTGAAGGCCAACTCTGCGACAGGAATGCGGACCGCACAGAAGGAATGCGATCACATTCCTGACCGCATCTCTGTGTCGGGGCTCCTATTTTCTAAATTTTAAACATGGCCCCCTGTTTTATAAAACACCCCTTCCCTTCATTTTTAAAAAATTTCTGACCAAAAATAGAGAGAAAAGAACAGAGTTCTTGAGAGAGAAGGTTTCAACAACATCCAATTTGGTTTTCCAAAATCACTCAAGCCCGAAAATTATCAAGTTATTGTCATCTTCTTCACTCAAAGAGGTAAGTCTTCACCATATTTCCCCAATTTCCCAGATTTTGTGTAAGAATAAAACACACATAGGTTGGGTCTTGAAGATAAAAAGTGAAATCTTGCATGCATGTGAATTAAATCCCATAATCTAGTAAAGGGAAGAACAAGTTTGGGTAATTATTCTTAAAAGGGGGTTAGTAGTATAAAGGTCACATAGTGTTTGATAAAATGCTCAATTGAATACAACATTCCTAATTCTAAGTGAAATATGTCACTTATGGAATAGATTGATGGTGCTAGACGGTCCTGTGAATTGTGATAGAAATTAAAAAGGGGACGACTCGAGGTATATATGGATAACTTTAATCTTTGTAGAGTCACCTTGTTGGTGTCCAAACATTCGGTATGAGTTTCTTGCTGAGTATATGTGAATTGATTTCCCAGTTTTGTTGAGGTGTGAGATTGCATTCTCTGATTTGTCTTAGTCGATTATCATGATAATTGAGATTGTGAAAGGTGACTTCTATGTGATTACTCTAACATGTGCAAGGTTCGTGAAATGCTTGAGTATGTTGGAATGAAATAATGATAACAAACTCAAATGTGTAAATGTATCTAAATGATAAAGGCTATGTAACAAGTGATGAAGGGGAATTTTGAATTGATCTAATTGAACTAAATGACCATGGAAATATCGTATATGGCTCATTATTGGCAAGGTTTATTGTGGCTTAACTTCATATAGATTGTTGGTTGTAATGAATTTATATTCTTGCTGAGGATTACCTTTGTGGTTGAATTAATGGATGATAAAGACTATTGTGAACACATGATTGTTTGGTGTTATGAAATTCTACTTTTGATGATATGTAGCCCTGTGATTGAATTTTGGGCCGTTATTGTTTGCTATGCAATGTGATGTCCGGTGGGATCGGGTCGCACGCCGCAACACGAAGTAATAAGGGTGGAGAGGTAATAAGGGTGAAGTGTAATATTGTACGGTGGAATCGGGTTGCACGCCATGACAGAAAGTAATAAAGGTGGAGAGGTAATAAGGGTGAAGTGTAATATTGTACGGTAGGATCGGGTTGCACGCCGCAACAGAAAGTAATAAGGGTGCAGAGGTAACAAGGGTGGAGTGTAATATTTTAAGGTGGGATCGAGTTGCACACTGCAACAAAATGTAATAAAGCTGATGATTGTGTTGAAATTGGAATCTGTAAGGCTCTCAATTGTACTTGTTGCTATATCATTGTGCACTATGTGTTGGTTCCTTTAACTGCTTTCTATCTGTGAATTTCTTGATTTTACTTTGAGTAAATTTTGCCCATACATGTTAGTACTATTCCACAATACTAACGTCCCTTTTTTTCCGGGGGCGCTACATCTTTTATATGGATATAGGTGGGTCCATAGAAGGTAGCTCAGTTCGTCGTTAGTGGTGCCTCCTCCTGATATTTCAGCAAGTACTGGTGAGCCCCACTTCTTCCCGGGGTAGTGTGTAATTCATTCCATCTCTTTTGAGTCTATTATGTATTGTAAGGTATAGCCGGGGCCTTGTTGCCGGCAAAGTATTGTATAAATTCCTAGTATTCGTAGAGGCTCCGTAGACATGATGTCGGTGTATGTATGTATTTTGGGTAGTCACTGTACGTATTCGGAAATCATGGTCCGTATTGGAAATTTATGTATGTATTGTGTATGCTTTGGGAATCAAATTGTTGAAATGCTAAAAGAGAAATGAACTTAAGTTTGTAAATCCACGCTTAAATCCTAAGTTGTTATTTTATATGGAATTTGGTGCATTGTGTATACGGGGGAAACGCGTTGGGTAGGAAACACAATCCAGGTCCGCTTGACCGGGTTCACCCGGTTAGGGCCGGTCTCGTCCCTTGGTTTTGGGGCGTGACACACATTTTTCGTGGTACTCCATTCACCCTGGGTCGATGAAGATGTATCATGAAATTAAGGATGTGTATTGGTGGAACGATATAAAGAAGAACATTGCTGAGTATGTTGCTCAATGGCCAAGTTGACAGTAGGTGAAGATAGAGCACCAGAAGCTCAGAGGGCTAATGCAGACTATAAAGATCCCGACATGGAAATGGGAGGCGATAAACATGGACTTTATCACGGGTTTACCTCATTCTCATCGTAAGTTCGATTACATATGGGTGATAGTCGATAGGCTCACGAAATCAGCTCATTTCCTACCGATCAGATCTACATATACAACAAAAGATTATGCAAAGTTATATATTAATGAGATAGTGCAACTAAATGGAGTACCAGTATCTATTATATCTGACCGTGGGGCCCAGTTTACGGCACAGTTTTGGAGGTCATTTCAAAGAGGTCTAGGAATTCAGGTGTAACGACCCGATCATTCACTTCGAGCTCTAGTGCGTCGTTCTGCGGTTTGAAGTCGTGAGAGAATGCATTTCAGGTATTCTGACTTGCAGGTGTGGTCGGAATTGAATTTCAGAAAGTTTAGAGTTGATTTGGAAAGAAAATTCTCATTTCAGAAGCCTTAAGTTGGTAGAATCAACTACGATTGTAATTTTGAGTAAACGACCTCCGAATCAGGATTTAAAGGTTCCTGCAGGTTCGTATGATGATTTCGTACTTAGGCGTATGTCCGGATCGGGTTTTGGATAACCCGGGAGCGTTTCGGTGCATATTGTGGAAGTTAGCATTTTAGAAGAATTTCATAAATTTGGGCTTGAAGTGCATTTCAGAGTTATTGATGTTTGTTTGGGATTCCAAGTCTGGGAATAGATTCGTATGGTGATTTTGGAGTTGGGAGCGCGATCGGAATTGAATTTGGATGTCCGTAGGTCATTTTGAAGTCATTTGGCTAAAGATAGAAAATTTGAAGGTTTTTGAGAAATCTGACCGGAAGTGGAAATTTTGATATCGAGATTGGAATGCGATTTTGGAAGTTGGAGCAGGTCTGTAATGTCGAATATGACTTGTTTGCAAAATTTGAGGTCAATCGGACGTGAATTGATAAGTCTCGGCATCGAATGTGGAGGTTTGAAATTTCAAAGTTCATAAAGTTTGAATTTCGGTGCGATTCATGATTTCAGCGTTGTTTGATGTGATTTGAAGCCTCGAACAAGTTTGTGGGATGTTATGGGACTGAGTCGTGTGATTGGACGGGGTCCCGGGGGCCTCGGGTGTGTTTCGGGGTGAGTTCAGACCATTTTTCTCTGTTTTGCTGTTGTTGTCTTCTGGTGTATCTGGTGTGCTATGCGATCGCGATCCCTTGTGTGCGATCGCATAGAAGGAAATTCGAGGGATGCTGGATTTGGCTTGGGCGTTCGCGGAAAAGGGAGTGCGAATGCTGTGGCTTGGGGTGTGATCTCTACGCGAACGCGGGGTACGGTGTGCGAACGCGTAGAGGAAAGGGAAACTAGGGGCTAGGGGAACCTTTGGCCTATGAGAACGCCGGTAGGGGACCGCAATCGCGATCGTGGAGTGTTGGCCCGAAGAAGCTTTGCGAACGCGTTCGTGGGTATGCGAACGCAGAGAGTAAGTTGGGGCCTGGGTAGATTAGTTTATATGTGAAATGTTGGCCATTTCTTTCATTTGTTTCATGGATGTGGGCGAGTTTGAGGAGCTTCAAGAGGGGTTTTCAACCAAGCATCACTAGGTAAGTAAATTCCTCCCATTTTTAAGTTAAATACAAGATTATATGCATGGATTAGACATGGAAATTAGTAGGAGAATTGGGATTTTTGAGAAAAGACCTAGAAATTTGTATTTGGATTTTAACCATGAATTTGAGCATGAAATTTAGAGTAAATCATATAATTGAACTAGTGAAGCTATGGGTAGAATTTATCTTCGAGAAATTTCGGATTTCGGGCACGTGGGCCCGAGGGCATTTTGGTCATTTCACTAAGCGGGGTTCGAAAATTATATAATTTGGAATTGTAGAAAATTTTAGAGTATATTTTCATTGGTTTGCCGTTATTTGGATAGTTTTGGGGCGTTGTGCGTCCGTTGGAGTAGTCAGAAGGGCTTGGAAGCCGGTTATGGGATTTTGGAGCGAGGTAAGTCTCCTTTCTAACTTTGTGAGGGGGAATTGTCCCCCTAGATGAATTAATTAAGTATGTGCTATTATCTTCGGGGGCTACGTACGCACGAGGTGGCGGGGGTCCGTGCGTTGCTACTATTATACCATGTCCGGGTAGTCTAGGACCCACTAGCATGCCTTACGTGTTGTACCTGTGGTCCTGCCTGTAATATTAAACTGCTAGTATAATTGAAATCGTAATTGAATAGCTGAAGAAGACTAGAGTTCTTTTTCTTAATCACCTAAAAAGAGAATTGATTCCTCTGTGGATAATTGTATACCTGGTAGGGTTATATTATGGAATATCATTAACCTTGGCAAATGAGTTTCAAAACAAAGATTTAAAAATTCTAGCTCATGTTCCTTTAAGAAGAATTTTACCACTTTACTGAGAAAACTAATTTCTTGAGAAAAATACGGATTTATTATGTGGATATGTGTACATATGAGCACCTGAGTCGTAGGTATGATTCGCGAGCAGGCTAGCCGCGTCGCATGATCGATTTGCGAGCGGGGCAGATAGATGCATCTATGGTTCGAGGCGTTCGACCCTCGGCAGTGCATAGTTTTTTATTGTTGGTCCGCGCCATTCAACCCTCGACATTTCTTGTGCATGATATTTACTGCGTAGTGGGATTTTAAGTTGTCAATTGAAATCACAGAGATTTAAAGTTACTAAAAGATTTTGGAAGAAGTTGTTCATTCCCGTTGATTAATTATTATTAATATGACGAAGATATAAAGTGTTAAATGTGAACGGATTTGAAAATATTTATTCCTGATTTTAATAAATTGCCTATAGTAATCATGCTTAGTGTCACACCAGAATATTATAAATTGACCTTTAGCAAGTGTCTAATTTGACCTCTCGTCACTACC
This sequence comes from Nicotiana paniculata, assembly GCA_005239505.1. Classification (NCBI taxonomy): domain Eukaryota; kingdom Viridiplantae; phylum Streptophyta; class Magnoliopsida; order Solanales; family Solanaceae; genus Nicotiana; species Nicotiana paniculata. The sequence continues at coordinate 86,029 of ML358590.1, read as the reverse complement.
TCTCTGAGGTTCGGTGGGCGACTTACTGAGTACACGTTATTTTTGTACTCATGCTACACTTGCTGTGCATTTATTGCACAGGTACTTTCATAGCAATGTGGAGGATTCGGAGACTTAGGCAAGCTGCATCATCCGGAGGCGATCCGCAGCTGACAGAGTCTCCCTCGTAATGTATTTTCATTTTAAATTTCCTTGTCCAATTTGTATTTCGGACAGGCTTTGTGATGATTGTATAAATTCTTAGAAATTACGCATGTACTTGTGACACCGGGTTCTGGGATGTGCTGGGATATATTTTCTAAAGTGTAATATTCAAACCATTGTTTTACTTAACAGATTTTATTTAGTTATTATGTAATAAAGTGAAGGAAATGTTTTTCATAAATGTTAAAACCAGAAATTATTTCAATTAATTAATGATCGGCTTGCCTGACAATGATATCTGGCGCAATCACGACCTTATGGATTTTGGGTCGTTACACCAAGCGCACAATTCAGACGCTCGAGGATATGTTACGAGCATATATATTGGATTTTAAAAGAAGCTGGGATGAACATCTACCTCTTATCGAGTTTGCATATAATAACAGTTACCACTCCAGTATCCAGATGGCTCCGTACGAGGCTTTGTATGGGCGTAAGTGCAGATCTCCTATAGGGTGGTTTGATGTTGGAGAATCTGGGTTACATGGGCCAGACCTGGTTCAGCAGGCCGTAGAAAAAGTAACGCTCATGTGGGAGCGACTGTTAATAGCTCAGAGTCGTCAGAAGTCATATTCTGGCGTGGGCCGACGAGATTTAGAGTTTGGGGTTTATGACTGGGTATTCTTAAAGGTGTCACCTATGAAGGGTGTGATGAGGTTTGGCAAGAAAGTAAAACTTATCCCACAGTATATTGGGCCTTATAGGATCATTCGAAGAGTGGGCCAAGTAGCATATGAGTTAGAATTACCCTCAGAAATGGAGTTTTTCCATCCGATTTTTCATGTATCAATGCTACGGAAGTACATTGGCGATCATACCCGAGTGGTGACCACGGATGATGTATAGATTACGGTGAACTTGTCATATGAGGAAACCCCGGTTTCCATCCTCGACCGACAAATCCGCAAGCTACGGAATAAGGAAATAGCCTCTGCGAAAGTTTTATGGAGGAGCAAGAATGTGGAAGAGATGACGTGGGAAGCGGAGGAAGAAATGAAGTCTAAATACCCCCACCTATTTCAAACTGAAGATATGGCTTGAGGTGGGATACCTCAGCACAGCTCTATTCAGGCCAGTAAGTCATCAGGTAAGCTCTCATTTTTTACTCTCAAAATTTATAATGGACAGTTGTGTGAAGCCAAGTGTTGCTATGTGGCCATGTGTGGCATGTATAGACAGTGGCCATGTGTGGCATGTATAGTATGTTTCCTGGCTGCGTACAGGTTGGTTTTAGTCTAGTGTACAGAAGAGACTCCAGCAAAACTTTTCCCAAAGTATCTAAGAGTTCACATTCGAGGATGAATGTTTCTAAGGGGGGATGGATGTTACATCTTGTATTTTTCGTACGTTAAAGTTTTGTCTTTAGTTAATTGACATAAACTCAGGATGAGAGTATCTTGAGTTTAGCATATTTAGACTATTTATAGCAAGAAATAAGTAAGTAGCAAGAAGAAAAAGGGTACACGAGTTAAAGAAAATGAGTTTCGTAGAAGGTTGTCGAATTTGGATAAAATACGGCCCGAGCTATAATACCCGATACTTATGGACTAGTACCATGCAAGGTACCATATGACCACGACAGTATGATGTATAAGGTGTATTAAAAATAAGTAGAATGTTAAGTAATTTGAGACAATTCTTAATTATGAGAGTAATTGGTTAATTATCGGGTAACGGGACATTACCTAATTAGTAGAATTTTAAGTAATTTGAGACAATTCTTAATTATGCGAGTAATTGGTTAATTATCGGGTAACGGGACATTACTTAATTACCTAATAAGTGGATAAAGACTAAAATTTCCCACCCACCCCCACATGGAAGAAAGCCACTACCCAAAACAAATGACTCATTAGTCATGTTGGGTAGGTGGCAATAAATTAAAAGAAACCTTCAACGCTGGACAGATTGAAACACATCTCTTAAAGAGTTCTTTTAAAGATTAGGAGGCTACATATCTTTGAAGAATTAAAATATGATTATCTTCAACAATTTGAGAGAATAATAAAAGGCTCTAAATGAGAACTTCCGAAACTAACGTTGAAGGCACCTGAATCCAACGTTGAAGGCCATCTGAAGCTAATGATCTTTAATAATTCAAACAAAGGTTTTGTAGTATTGTAGCAACGTGAGATTTTGAAATTTTAAGGGAGGACGGTGTAAACCTTCTCAAGAATATCACAAGGATTTTTCCCTACTCCAGGTATGTTAAGGCTAAGCCCTTTCTTCATTTTGGTATGATCTCGTAATTACAAGATTTTGATAACGAGACATAAAGAAAAATTCATATCCTGGAATTTACGTATATCCCTAGTCTTGTAAGTTACAATATTCTCCTTATCTGGACTTCATATTCAATTGAGTATTTCCCTTTCTTCCAGTCATGAGAGTAGAGAATCTATATATACAGTATTAGAGTATTTTCATTACCATTGAGCTATAACCGATGGACAGTCCCCTATTGGGCAACCTCAGATCAAATGATAAGTCATATACCGAGCCTACTATGGTCGTGCGCCTATGAGTGAGCCCAGTTGGTAGAGATACAGAGTCTATGAGCAAGCCTACAATGGAAGAGAAGTTTTACATATATATATATATATATATATATATGTATATATATATATATGTATATATATATATATATGTATATATATATATACACCGAGCCTTATAAGGACGGACAACTATTTTACTTACTATATTGAGAGAGTTGAGTTCGTATCAGTAGGTAAGCATATGTTCAGATTATCAGTTCAGTTTTAGCTTTCTGTATATTACCTTAAATACTCGGTACATTATTTCGTACTGATGTCCCTTTCTGGGGAGATGCATTTCATGCGTGCAGTTTCAGACAGACAGACGGTAGACCTCCTCAGTAGGTGTTGCCCGAGTTCAGCTTTATCGGTAAGCTCCCCGTCTTTCGGAGTTATCAGGTCTAGAAGTTTTGTGTACATCTTGTGTATGTATGTAGATAGGTTATGGGTAGGTCAGGGCCCTGTTCCGATCACAGTACATCCATCAGTAGAGTCTTGTAGACATATCCTGTCAGTTAGTGCAGTATGTTGGGCTTGTAGGCTCTGTATGTATATTTTGTTGGCTTGTCAGTTATAGTAGTTATGACGGTCTTGCCGGCCCAGCTTTATGTTGATATTTAGTCAGCGTTAGTCTCTATTCAGTTTTATATTTTGCTTCGCAAATTGTCTTTCAATGTGGCCCCTCGCCAAAGTATGACATTATATGTCCGGAATTCCTGAGTCGCAAGTTGGTACGCAAGGATAGATGAAGCATCGAGTGCCGGTCTCGCCCCCAGGCTCGGGGCGTGACATTGTAAAACTAAATGATGGGGAAATTAGTAAAAAGGGAGCTGGGGTATTCTAATTCTTATATGAAAGGGTAGAAAATTTGTCTGTATGATTTAATTGCCTTGTTTACTATTTGTTTGACGTGTTTCGATTCTACACACTAATAGAAGTCATTCCTATAGGAAATCACACACTTCACTTAACTTGTCTAATAATTGTACATTATTCATAGCATGCTAGTTTAAGTGATTGCTATATGTGTTTCCATTTCTATTACTGTGCGTCCTTAGACATCATGTCTATGGGGATCAAACACCTTATTTAATCATTAGACAACATGCCTATAAGATAAACAATATATGCCTTTTCTAATGCCAATCTAGATACCACGATTATAGGGTTTTAACTAATTAGTCAAGCTGCTTATGTGCTTCTGTTACTTTCATTATATTACCCCACCTAGCTAACATGCTCACTCGCTTAGAAAGACGGTTCATAAAATCAGTGTTGGTAATTCTGAATTCTCGAACTGTTTCGATGCCTCGTTGCACTAATCATTTAGAGATCATCCCTGTAGGGTTTGCAATACTTATAATCTACAAATTCATTAGTCTAAAGCTGCAGTACTACCTGTACGATACTGGAAATCAGAATCACATAGAAATCATGCCTATAGGACTCAACTACTGTCATGCTTCTTTACTCTAAAATTGTCTACTACCGAATCTACTCGCGTGGATTTGTTGCTATATGTGGAGTGTCATGAACCAAACCGATGGGCCATGACGAGTTCCCGAGTCCTACTTGTCGAACACCCCTAAGCATGCGCCTAAGATAAAAGGATGAATTATGGGTAGGTCATGAATCACATCTGTCAATAAACTGTTGAATCACGTGAATAACATACGTTAGGAAAACAGGTGCAGAAGACATATATGCATATACATGGGGAATACGGTAGGGCGAACCGACATGGCTGCTATAGAAAACTATATATCCAAAACTAGAAGCCGACAACGCCACATACTATCCATATATACATGAATGTCTACAGGCCTCTAATAGAGTGTACAACTGTATAAAGGATGGGATTGGGCCCCTTCATACCCATATATGTGTATAAAAATATCGTAAAAACCCAAAAGCAACTCCTAACCAAATGGAGCACGCCAAGTCTCGCTGAGCAAGGATCCTAAAAAGGGGGGATCATCAGCATGTCTACCTGCAGCTGCAGGCATGAAATGCAGGCCCCCAGCAATAGGGGCGTCAGTACGAATAATGTACCGAGTATGTAAGGCATGGAAAGTAGTATGTAAACGACATAAAAGAAGCACGAAGTAAAGGACTCAACCTGCGAATCTGAATATTTTTGTGAATCATAAAACATTTATAATGCCATGCATATGTGTATAAATGTCATATCATCCATAGGTATATGTGTATATAACCTCATCAAGACTCTGAGGGCATCCCATCATATCATCTCAGCCTTTGTGGGCAAAATCATCAACGTATACCAACCGATCAGGTGGTGGTTCATACATAATGCCATAACCTTTCCTCATACCCCATATATATATATATATATATATATATATATATATATATATATATGTGTGTGTGCATATATAACGTCATCCGGTCATGGGTCAAAGTGCATGTATTACTGAATGCAATGCATACGAAGTGAGTTAATAAAATTTATCGGTATGTCATAAGATCAATATGCCTTCGGATAAATTTTATCAACTGCATATTTTTCTGAGACCCATGAACAGAAGATATAATAATAAGACACATGGGGAATCAAAACCATAGGCACCCCTAGTGCTTCTATGAATATATGCATTTATGAAAGTTATGTGTTTTCTCGTTTCGTTCGTATCATATGGATCATGCCAAAAGGAAAGAAGGGATAGTCTTAACATACATTATTTGATTAATTTATCAAACACTTTTACTTGAGCTTGCCAAGAATAATTTTTTGCTCCTAAATCTTTGAACAAGAACTAAGCACTTCTTATGATCATGGCATATTCCATGTTGCTGAACATATGGAATATAATGTGTGTATGTTTTTGATATGTTTCTAAAGTAAGATAATCCCCAACAATAGAAGGACATATTGCAACATCCTTTCTATATCTCAAATTGCCAAAGAAGAATAAAACGGAGGTTTAAGGGATATGTCTTGCATTTTCACATGTAAACAAGGCACTTTTAAGTTCTATGACTCGTATATGCGCATTGGTTAGACCCTTGGCCAAATCAATGCCATGTGGAATCCCACTAAAGTTCCTCATCCACTTAATCCTATTTAATACCATAATTATTTTCTTATTCTCCCACATTATTCCCACAATTAATCAATTATTCACATAATTAATTCTAGCACACAACTTACTTTAATACTAATATACTTCCTATACCTTACTATCATGGTTATGTGGTACCTTGTATGGCACTAGTCCATAAATACGGGATATTATAGCTTGGACTATATTTTATTCCAAATTGACAACCTTCAACAAAGCTCATTTTCTTTGATTTGTTACCCTCTAACCTTCACGGTACTTACTTATCACTTGTTATAAATAGAATAAATACTTATAACCTCAAAAATAATCTTATTCCCAAGCCTACGTTGATTTACTTACGACGAAACTTTAGTACGATAACGCGAAATGTAACATCCTTCCCCTCCCAGAAATATTCGTCCTCGAATATTTAACTCCCCGGGGTCTATTTAATTTTAGCAAAGTCGCCTTTGTAACAGTACTACTACCAACTCTTCTTGTAGAAAACACAATAATTTGATGCCACATAGGGCAACAATCATCAATAACGATAATGGCCTCACACGACCAATGACAATAACTAACACAAGAATCCATATATGCACCTTAAGGTTGTGATGTCTCAGTCAGATCCTCCTCTAGAAGAGGAAACAAGTGAGGATACCTAGAATTTATGTTTTCTTCAGCTTCCCAAGTCATTTCTTCCACATTATTGTTTCTCCAAAGTACTTTCACCGAAGTTATGTCTTTAGTCCTCAATATCTGAACCTGTTTATCTAGTATAGAAATGGGAGTTTCCTCATATGATAGGTGATGTGTGACCTGAATATCGTCAACTGACACGACTCTTGAAGGATCTCTGAAACATTAATACAGCATAGACACATGAAAGAGTGGATTTACAGACTCCAAGTCAGAAGGCAATTCTAACTCATATGCTACCTGGACTACATTGTGTATGATCTTATATGGTCCAATGTACCGAGGGCTAAGTTTTCCTTTCTTACCAAAACTCATAATGCCTTTCATCGATGATACCTTTAGGAATACCCAGTCGTCAACCTGAAACTCCAACTTTCGTCATCGATTATCCGCATAAGACTTCTGACGGCTTTGAGCTGCTAATAGCCTTTCCTTTATAATTTTAATCTTCTCGATTGCCTATTGTACCAACTATGGTCCTACTAACTTAGTTTCCCCAACATCGAACCATCCTATAGGCGACATACACTTCTGTCTGTAAAGAGTTTCGTATAGAGCCATCTGAATACTGTAATGATATCTATTATTATATTCGAACTCAATAGGCAACAGATAATCATCCTAGCTACCCTCGAAGTCTATCACACAAGACTGTTACATATCCTCAAGTGTCTGAATAGTACGCTTAGCCTGTTCGTCTGTCTGGGGATGAAATATTGTACTAAGACTTACCTGAGTCCCCAATCCTTTTTGGAAGGACCTCTAGAAATTATCTATAAACTGAGCACCTCTATCGGAGATAATAGATATTAGGACACCATGAAGTCGTACTATCTCCCTAATGTAAAGCCTTGCATAATCCTCTGGGGAATATGTAGTCCTAACAAGTAGAAAATAGGTCGATTTTGTAAGTCTATCAACAATCACCCATATAGAATCGAACTTATGCTGGGTACGAGGTAAACCTATGATGAAATCCATATTAATTACTTCCCACGTCGAAGTCGGAATCTCTATAGCCTGCAATAATCCCCCAGGTTTTTTATGCTCAATCTTAACATAGTGACAATTAGGTCACTGAGCAACAAACTCCGCTATATCCTTTTTCATTATTTCCCACCAATATATTTCTATGATATCATGATACATCTTTTTTTCTCCTGGATTGGTAGGATAATGATAATAGTGAGTCTCCAATAACCTGCCTGTGCAGCCCTGCAGTATTAGGGACACATAATCATCCTCGATATCTGAGGACCTCATCTCCTGTAATCTAAAAATGGTGTCTTCTCCTTCTGAGGGATTGTATCTCTATGATGAGCTAACACAGGATCCTCGTACTGGCATTCCTTCACTTCAGTTACAGATCCCACTGACTGAACTGTGCTTGCACCATCTCTCGTTAGACAATCTCTCATAACGTGGCCTGGATAACCACAATTATAACAAAGACCCAACCATATAAGGCACTGCCCAACATGTTTTTTACCATACTGAGTGTTGATACCCAATTTTTCCTCAAATTATTTTTAACTTGCATATATACCTTCAAAATCAGTTTTTATAATAATTGGCATTCTTTCTATAATTTTCTAACATTTTATTAATTAATTTCTAATTTATCCCGTACTTTTATATCCTTTAATTAATCATATTTGCATTAAAAATAGTTTCAAAATATTCATTGGTTTAATATATCATTTTTTATCCTATTAGGATTTAATTATTTCCCAAATTAGCCAAATTGGTATTATTTGGCTATAATTGCAATAATTTTGCAATTATAGCCTAATTACCTATTTTATGCCATTTTACCAAATAATTAGCCGTTTGTATTTTAAATACTGATTAATTACTTTAATTTCATCTATTTAGCCTCAATTTCATTTTTATATAATTATTGGCCATTTTTATTAATTACTTGGCTATTTTTATGGGTATTTAACTTTTAGCAATTTTAATTCCCAATTTTAACCCAATTTAACCGGACCCCGTAGCCCAATGAGTACCCAGCCCAATCTTCAACCTCACCCGGCCCAATCCCCCTTTTAATCTGAGTCGTTGATTAATTCAAATCAACGGCCCAGATCTCTACCTACCATAATTAATCCTAAACGACTACCCTCCTTCTCATTTTTTCCCCCGTTTCATTCTCTCTCACCTTCTCTTTGGTTGTCACGACCACAAATCCTAACCGGCCGTGATGGCGCCTATTGTAGAACTAGGCTAGCCGACTACCGCATGTTCACGAATTTCTTTTGAAAATTCCATTTAAGTTCAAGCATTTCATAAAAATATACAGAAAATTTCTTAATATAATAGGCCAATTTTATACAGTACTGTCATCCCCAAAACCTGGAGCCAACATGTCATGAGCATCTAGTGAAATAAGCCAAAATAAACTATTATAATACAAAACTCCGAATCAAAGCTAAATACAACAGGAAGGGAAAACAGAGATGCTGCAAACGCTAAACAACTACCTCTATATCCCACGATCCGGCTCTGCTGCAAAATAAAAGCTAATGCTCGATATCTGCTCTTGAATCTGCACACAGAGGTGCAGGGAGTAATGTGAGTACGCCAACTCAGTAGTAACGGAAATAAATCAAGTCTAAGTAGCAAGGAAACACATAAAAATCAATGCCATCAAGTCACAATATACACAGCCTTGCTTTCCAATAGTACAACATAGATATAAAAAATCATCATGTTTAAAATCAACTTCATAAAAAGTCCTTTAAAGAATGCACATTTTTAACAACTTTAAAACAAAGGATTTGGTATGCAATGAATGTATAAAAATCATAGTAGCCCCTCGGGCCAAACCATGTTTCATAATCAGCCCCTGGGGCATGCCTCACAATCCCTCAGCACCTCACAATCAATCAACACCTCACAGTCACTCAAGCCTCCCAATCACTCGTCACTCGCACTCGGTGCGCTCACTGGGGGTATGTACAGACTCCGGAGGAGATCCTTCAGCCCAAGCGCTAATATCACTCAGCACCTCACCATCACTCTTGGCCCTCGACCACACTCGGTGGAACCACTCGAAAAGCCCCTCGGGCGAAGTAGTAAAACAGGGTACTCGACCTAAAGACATAATTTTAATGCGCATGTAGTGTAAGTAAGGCTGAGTTTCAAATAAAACAGTATGCATAATGATGCTGAATAAAATCATCAACAGGTAGTGAGGAAAACAAAAGTAGAACGCCCTCAAAAGGGTCTAAACAGATCGACACGAGGCCCCAAACACGGCTTATAGCCCAAATATTTCACAAATCTTTAGGACATAATTTAACATAAGGTTTTGAGTAAATATGCAACTCATTAGTCGCCGCGGAGAGGACCTAGTCCAATCCAAAAATCAGTACGCGCCACATATTCGTCATCCGACATGTGCGCCATTCCAAATTCAGTGAGAAAATAATGCAGTCCGGGGTTTCATACCCTCAGGACAAGATTTAAGACCATTACTTACCTCTACAGGGCCACAACACTAGCCCGCTATGACTTTGCCCCTCAAATTGGCTCCCGATTGCTCCGAATCTAGCAAAAACCAGTTAACATTATCAATATATACTCAAGGAACACAACCCAATCGAAAATTATCAATTTAAGCAAAAATCTCGAAATTCGGCCAAACCCGAGCCCCGTGCCCACATCTTGAAATTTGATAATTTTTACATCATTAGAAACCTCGTCCTCCCACAATTCTATACATAGCAAGAACACTACAACAGGACCACAATTGCCCACTCAAATCCTCAAAAGAAAAATAAATTTCTCATGGACCCTCCTTCCCCAACTTGGTTAAATTTCCAGAATTTTTGTGGTTTAATCACTTAAGAATTGACATAGAAACGTGTTATGAAGTTGAAATTCTTACGTCCAAATGATTTCCCTTGATTTCCCTACAAATCCCTCTCAAAACCTCTCAAATTTGCATACAACTATGGAAAAAATGAGAACCAAATTTGCACTTCCGGCCTTTTTAAATATTCTTCCCAGCAAAAGATTTCCTTCTTCGCGAACGCATCAATTGGACTGCGTTCGCATAGAACAATTTCCATCAGGCCTATAATTTACACTATGTGAACGCGACCACGAGTCGTGAACGCGAAGCACTGCCTACCCAGTCCTTCGCGAATGCGTCCCTAACACGCGAACGCATAGACCAAAAATCCCTGGGGGTCCCCAAGCCCCCACTCTTCTTCGCGAACGCGTGCCCTTGCACGCGAACGCGTAGACCACCACACTCAGACCTCCATGTTCGCATCCTCCTCTTCGCGAACGCGAAGAAAAAAAACTTAACTCCCCCAGACAACTCTTCGCGAATGCAGCCTCCCACCCGTGAACGCGATGAACAAAAGTCTCTGCAATAAAAACCAGTAAAATCAGCCAAGTTCCAAACTCAAAATCGATCCGATAAGCATCTGAAACACACCCGAGGCCCTCGGGACATCAGCCAAACATACCAACATATCCCATAACATCATTCAAACATAGTTGAGCCTTTGAAACACCAAAAACAATACGAAAATACCAATTTTACATCAAATTCAAGCATAAGAAATTTAAACTTCTAAATTTCGCCAACTACGCCGAGACCAACCAAAACACCTCCGATTGACCTAAAATTTTGCAGACATATACAAAATGACATTACAAACCTGCTCCAACTTCCGGAATTCCATTCCGACCCTGATAGCCTATTTTCCACTGCCGACCGAAAATCGCCAAAAACTAACTTCCGCCAATTCAAGCCTAACTCTACACCGGACATGACCAAAATATTCTGAACAACCTCCTAAGTCCCAAATCACCTAACAAAGTTATCCGAGCCATAAAATCCGCATTCCGAGGTCGTTTACCAATAAGTCAACTCTCAGTTGACTTTCTCAACTATTAGGCTACTTTAAAAGGGTAAATGCCTAAACTCTCACCATAACCACTCCGGACCCAAACCAACTGATCCAACACATCAAAAACAGGATAGCGATATATAACAAATGAAGAAATAGAGGAAACAGGGTAATTCTCACGGAACGACCGGCCGGGTCGTTACATCCTCCCCCTCTTAAACAAACGTTCATCCTCGAACGGGTATAGAAGCATACTTGGAGTCTCAAATAAGTGAGGATATCTGTCCCGAATCTCCCGCTTGGTCTCCCAGGTAGCATCCTCCACCGGCTTCCCCCTCCACTGAACCTTCATTGAAACTATATCCTTAGACCTCAGCTTCCTGACATGTCGACCCAAAACAGCCGCTGGCTCTACCTCATATGACATATCACCCTCGAGTTGAACTGTGTTGAAGTCCAATACATGGGAAGGGTCACCAAGATACTTCCGGAGCATCGAAACATGGAATACTGGATGAATACTCGATAAACTGGGAGGCATAGCAAGCCTATAAGCCACCTCCCCAACCCTCTGAAGTACCTCAAATGGCCCAATGAACCTGGGACTCAGCTTCCCTCTCTTCCCGAATCTCATAACACCCTTCATGGGTGACACCTTCAGCAACAGCTTATCCCCAACTATGAAAGACACATCTCGGACCTTCCGGTCCGCATAACTCTTCTGCCTAGACTATGCCGTGCGAAGCTGCTCCTGAATCAACTTTGCCTTACTCAAAGCATCCTGAACCAAGTCTGTGCCCAATAGCCTAGCCTCGCCCGGCTCAAACCAACCAACCAGAGACCTACACCTCCTACCATACAAAGCCTCATACGGAGCCATCTGAATACTCGACGGATAGCTGTTATTATATGCAAACTCCGCTAGTGGCAGAACTGATACCATGAACCACCAAAGTCAATCACACAAGCACGAAACATATCCTCCAAAGTCTGAATGGTACTCTCCGACTGCCCGTCGGTCTGAGGATGAAATGGTGTGCTTAACTCAACCTGAGTACCCAACTCTCTCTGCACGACTCTCCAAAACTGAGATGTGAACTGAGTGCCTCTGTCGGAAATGATAAAAACTGGAACCCCATGAAATCGAACAATCTCCCTGATATAAATCTCAGCTAACCTCTCCGATGAATATTTAGTACCAACAGGAATGAAGTGCGCGGACTTGGTCAGCCGATCCACAATAACCCATATAGCGTCAAACCTCCTCGAAGTCCGTGGGAGTCCAACTATGAAGTCCATGGTGATCTGCTCCAACTTCCACTCCGGAATATCAAACCTCTGAAGCAATCCACCAGGTCTCTGGTGCTCATACTTGACCTGCTGACAATTGAGACACCGAGCCACAAACTCCACAAAATCCTTCTTCATTCTCCTCTACCAATAATGCTGCCTCAAATCCTGATACATCTTCGCGGCACCCGGATGGATGGAATACAACTATGAGCCTCTGCTAGAATAAAATATCGGAGCCCATCTACAATGCGGCCCTGCATCCTCATGACCCCGTCATCACCAATAACCACATCCCTGGCATCACCGCGACGGACTCTGTCCTGAAGAACAAGCAAATGTGGATCATCATATTGGCGTGCTCTAATCTGATCGTAAAGAGAAGACCTGGAGGCTACACAAGACAACACCCACGGGGGCTCTAATAGATCAAATCTCACCAAATGTTCTGCTAAGGCCTGAACATCAAGATCTAATGGCCGCTCTGCTACTAGAAGGTAAGCTAAACTCCCCAAACTCTCTGCTCTGCGACTCAAGGCATCGGCCACTACATTGGACTTCCCTGGATGGTATAAGATAGTGAGGTCATAATCCTTGAGGAGCTCTAACCATCTCCTCTGACGCAAATTCAAGTTCTTCTGCCTCAGCAGATACTGCAAACTGCGATGATCAGTGAAAATCTCACACTGCACTCCATACAAATAATGCTGCCAAATCTTCAAAGCATGAACAATGGAAGCTAACTCAAGATCGTACACTGGATAATTTTTCTCGTGCGCCTTCAACTGACTAGACGCGTAGGAAGTCACCCTACTGTCCTACATCAATACCTCTCCCAAGACAACTCTAGAAGAATCACAATAAACTGTGTAAGAACCCGAACCAGCAGGCAAAACTAGTACTGGAGTTGTAGTCAATGCTGACTTGAGCTTCTAAAAGCTCTCCTCACACTCATCACACCATCTGAATAGAGCACCCTTCTGGGTCACTCTGGTCAAAGGCGAAGCAATCGAAGAGAATCCCTCCACAAAGCGACAGTAATATCCTACCAAACAAAGGAAACTCATAATCTCTGTGGCTGAGGACGGTCTGGGCCAACTCTACACTGCCTCTATCTTCTTCGGATCAACCGTAATCCCCTCACTAGACACCACGTGCCCCAAGAAAGATACCGATCCTAGCCAAAACTCACACTTGGATAATTTCGCATAAAGTTTCTCCTCCCTCAATCTCTAAAACACAACTATCAAATGCTGAGCATGCTCTTCCTGGCTACGAGAATAAACCAGGATGTCATATGTGAGCACAATGACGAAGGAATCGAGATAAGGCTGAAACATGTTGTTCAACAATTGCATGAACGCAGCTGGGGCATTGGTCAGCCCAAACGACATAACCAAGAATTCATAATGACCATACCTGGTCCTGAAAGTAGTCTTTGGAATATCAGAATCCCGAATCCTCAACTGATGATACCCAGATCTCAAATAAATCTTGGAAAACACTATGGCTCCCTGAAGCTGGTCAAACAAATCATTAATGCGGGGCAAGGGATATCGGTTCTTCACTGTAACCCTATTCAACTGCCGATAGTCAATACACATACGCGTGGACCCATTCTTCTTCTTCACGAACAACACCGGTGCACCCCCAAGGTGACACACTAGGCCGAATGAACCCCTTATCCAGGAGCTCCTGAAGCTGCTCCTTCAATTCCGTTAGCTCCGTTGGTGCCATACGATACGGAGGAACAGAAATAGGTTGACTGCCTGGCACCAGGTCAATACCTAAATCAATATCCCTGTCAGGTGGCATGCCTAGAAGGTCTACAGGAAACACATCCGAAAAGTCACGGACCACAGGAACTGAATCAATAGCGGGAGTCTCACCACCGACATCCCTCACGAAGGCCAAATAAGATAAACACCCTTTCTCAACCATGCGCTGAGGCTTCAGGTAAGAAATCACCCTGCTAGGCATATACTCGGAAGAACCTCTCCACTCAACCCTTGGACACCCCGCATAGCTAAGGTCACGGTCTTAGCGTGACAATCAAGAACAGCATGGCACGGAGATAACCAATACATGCCAAATATCACGTCAAAATGGACCATGCTGAGTAACAGTAGGTCCAATCGGGTCTCTAGACCACCAATAGATATAATGCACGACTGATACACACGATCCATATGAACAGAAGTGACTAGGGACTCACAGGGCACATCCAGAAAACCGGCAAAATATGAAGAAACATAGGAATATGTGGAACCAGGGTCAAATAAGGCCAAGGCATCACGGCAACAGACTGAAACAATACCTGCGATCACGGCATCTGAGGCCATATCATCCGGCCTAGCTGGAAATGCATACATGCGAGCCTGACCTCCCCCTACTCGACCTCCCCCTCTAGGGCGGCCTCTGGCTGACTGACCACCACCCCTGGCTGCCTGGGCGGGTGGTGAAGTGACTGGAGCTGAAGTCGAGGGCTGGCCCCTCTACTGAGAAGATCCACAAGAACGGAGGGGACACTGCCTCCACCCGTGCCCGAACTCTCCACACTCAAAACAACTACCTGGAGCTGGCGGCGGGGACTGATAGAAACCCCTAGCACATGTACGGCCACTGGAAGACTCCTGTATAGATGAACCCTGAGCTGGAGGTGCTCGAGCTGCACTCTGAGCTGGGACGGCACCAAATGAAGTACGGACTGACTGAGAATTAGGGGACCATGCCCCGAAGATGCACCACTATATGCTGGGCGGCCTGGCTGAGGAGGCCTGAATGAACGGCCCCTACCTTTGATGAAATTGTCCCTTGAAGAGAGCACCACAGGAACTGCCCGAACCACGAGGCCTCTTGGCCTCCCTCTCCTCCCGCTCCTAGCAGCGAACAGACTCAATATCTCGAGCTATGTCAACAACCTGCTCGAATGAAGCACCCGATACTCTCTCCCGAGTCATAAACAACTGAAGCTGATAATAAAAAGACCATCTAAAAACCTCCTCACCCTCTCCCTATCAGTAGGGATTATCTCAGAAGCATGCCTAGCCAACTCGGAAAATCTCATCTCGTACTGAGTGACTGATAACTCCCCATGGCGCAGCTGCTCAAACTGCCTACGCTGCTCCTCTCTGTGGGACTGAGGAACATAATTCTCCAAAAAGATCATGGAGAAATGCTGCCAGGTAAGATGTGCTGAACCAACCAGTCTACGTCCCTAAAAAGACTCCCACCAGGTAAAGGCAGCACCCGCAAACTGAAATGTAACAAACGAGACCCCACTAGTCTCCAGAATGCCCGCGGTGTGCAGAATCCTCTGGCAGCTATCTAGAAATCCCCGGGCATCCTCGCCCTCTGTACCGCTGAAAGTCGGAGGCTGAAGTCTGCTGAATCTCTCCAACCTGCGCTGCTCGTCCTCAGGCATAGCAGGGACCACATGATCCTGCACCGGAGCAGCTGGCTGAGCTGGGGCTGCTCCCGGTGCCTGAATACCCTATGCATCCTGCTCAGGTGCTCGGGCAGCGGAGTCTGATTGCCTCCCCCGGCCTGAGCTGCGGTGGAAGAAGAAGACATGGCAACGCCCTGAGCCAAATCGGTGCATACTGACAATATCTGAGATAGGTCCTACTGAAGACCCGGAATAACCATAGACACTGTTGGTGCCTGATCTTGTCTCGATGGGACACCATCGGCGGGAACCTGATCATGATCGATTGGGGGATCCTGAGTTACTACCCCGGCTGCTGTACGGGCTGGCCCCCTACCTCTAAAACGGCCTCGACCGCGGCCTCGACCTCTCGCTGGTCTAGCCGGTGACTGGTCACCCCGATTGGTATGGCGTGTCCTCACCATCTATGACAGAATGAAACAAAGTATGTTCAGATTTCAAGAATCAGTAGGTCGGCACGAAAGAGTTCAAGAAAGATAGAAATGTTTTCCTAAAAGTTTAGCAGCCTCTCAAAGATAAGTACAGACGTCTCCGTACCGATCCGCAAGACTCTACTAAACCTGCTCAGGACCGTTGAGTCCTATGTAACCTAGGGCTCTGATACCAAACTGTCACTACCCCAAATCCTAATCCGCCGTGATGGCACCTATCGTAGAACTAGGCTAGCCGACTACCGCACGTTCACAAATTTCTTTTGAAAATCCCATTTAAGTTTCAAGAATTCCATAAAAATATACAGAAAATTTCTTAATATAATAGCCCAATTTTATACAGTACTGTCATCCCCAAAACTCAGAGCCAACATGTCATGAGCATCTAGTGAAATAAGCCAAAATAAACTATTATAATACAAAACTCCGAATCAAACCTAAATACAATAGGAAGGGAAAACAGAGATGCTATTAACGCTGAACATCTAAGCTCTATATCCCGCGATCCGGCTCCGCTGCGAAATAAAAGCTAATGCTCGATATCTGCTCCTGAATCTGCACACAGAGGTGCAGGGAGTAATGTGAGTACGCCAACTCAGTAACAATGGAAATAAATCAAGTCTAAGTAGCAAGGAAACACATAAAAACCAATGCCATCAAGTCACAATATACACAGCCTTGCTTTCCAATAGTACAACATAGATATACAAAATCATCATGTCTTAAAAATCAACTTCATAAAAAGTCCTTTAAAGAATGCACATTTTTAACAACTTTAAAACAAATTATTAGGTATGCAATGAATGTAGAAAAATAATAGTATCCCCTCGGGCCAAAACATATTTCATAATCAGCCCCTCGGGTATTCCTTACAATCCTTCATCACCTCACAATCACTCAGCACCTCACAGTCACTCAAGTCTCCCAATCACTCGTCACTCGCACTCAATGGGCTCACTGGGGGTGTGTACAGACTCCGGATGGGATCCTTCAGCCCAAGCGCTAATATCACTCAGCACCTCACCATCACTCTTGGCCCTCGGCCACACTCGGTGGAACCACTCGAAAAGCCCCTCGGGCGAAGTAGTAAAACAGAGTACTCGACCCGAAGATATCATTTTAATGCTCATGTAGTGTAAATCAAGATGAGTTTCAAATAAAACATTATGCACGATGATGCTGACTAAAATCATCAACAGGTAGTGAGGAAAACAGCAGTCGAACACCCTTAAAGGGGTCTAAACAGATCGGCACGAGGCCCCAAACACGGCTTATAGCCCAAATATTTCACAAATCTTTAGGACATAATTTAACATAAGGTTTTAAGTAAATATGCAACTCATTAATCGCCGCGGAGATGACCTAGTCCAATCCAAAATCACTACGCACCACATATTCGTCATCCGACATGTGCGCCATTCCAAATTCAGTGAGAAAATAATGCAGTCCGGGATTCCATACCATCAGGACAAGATTTAAAACCATTACTTACCTCTACCTGGCCACAACACTAGCTCGCTATGCCTTTGCCCCTCAAATTGGCTCCCGATTGATTAGAATCTAGCCAAAACCAGTTAACATTATCAATATATACTCAAGGAACACAACCCAATCGAAAATTGTCAATTTAAGCAAAAATCTCAAAATTTCGGCCAAACCCGAGCCCCAAGCCCACCACTCGGAATTCGATACTTTTTACATCATTAGAAACCTCGTCCTCCCACGATTCTATATATACCAAGAACACTAAAATTAGACCACAATTTCCTACTCAAATCCTCAAAAGAAAAATAAATTTCTCATGGACCTTTCTTCCCCAACTTGGTTAAATTTCAAGAATTTTTGTGGTTTAATCAATTAAGAATTGACATAGAAACGTGTTATGAAGTTGAAATTCTTACCTCAAAATGATTTCCCTTCAAATCCATCTCAAAAGCTCTCAAGTTTGCATGCAACTATGGAAGAAATGAGAACCAAATTCGCACTTCCGGCGTTCTTAAACATTCTGCACAGCAAAAGATTTCCTTCTTCGCGAACGCGTCAATTGGACCGCATTAGCATAGAACAATTTCCAACAGGCCTATAATTTGCACTATGCGAACGCGACCACAAGCTGCGAATGTGAAGCACTGCCTACCCAGGCCTTCACGAACGCGTCCCCAACACGCGAACGCATAGACCAAAAACCCCTGGGGGTCCCCAACCCCCACTCTTCTTCGCGAACGCGTGCCCTTGAACGCGAACGCGTAGACCACAACACTCAGACCTCCGCGTTCGCATCCTCCTCTTCCCGAATGCGAAGAACAAAAACTCAACTCTATCAAAAAACTCTTCGCGAACGCAGCCTCTCACCCGCGAATGCGATGAACAAAAGTCTCTGCAACAAAAACAAAAAAATCTACAAGTTCCAAACTCAAAATCGATCCAATAACCATCCGAAACACACCCGAGGCCCTCGGGACCTCAACGAAACATACCAACATATCCCATAACATCATTCAAACTTAGTCGAGCCTTTGAAACACCAAAAACAAATCGAAAACACCAAATTTACATCAAATTCAAGCCTAAGAACTTTGAAACTTTTAAATATCGCCAACTAAGACGAAACCAACCAAAACACCTTCGATTGACCTGAAATTTTGCAGACATATCCAAAATGACATTACATATCTGCTCCAGCTTTCGGAATTCCATTCCGACCCTGCCGATCGGAAATCGCCAAAAACTAACTTCCGCCAATTCAAGCCTAATTCTACACCGGACATCACAAAAATAGTCTGAACATGATTCTAAGTCCCAAATCACCTAACGAAGCTATCCGAGCCATAAAATCCGCATTTTGGGGTCGTTTACCAATAAGTCAACTCTAAGTTGACTTTCTCAACTATTAGGCTACTTTAAAAAGCTAAATGCCTAAACTCTCACCATAACCACTCCGGACCCAAACCAACTGATCCAACACATCAAAAACAAGATAGCGATATATAACAAATGCAGAAATAGAGGAAACGAGGTAATTCTCACGGAACGACCGGCCGGGTCGTTACACTGGTTTTCTCTGTGTTCTCTCTAGAACCTTCTCACCTTACCCTCACCGTTGAGCCATGTATCCCTTTTCTGGCCACGTCGCTTGCCGGAAACCATGAGGTCTCACCCCTCCTAGCATATGTCTCTCCTTCCACTCCGGCTAGACATGTCCTAAGGACCTTAAGGGAACCTGGAGCGGTTCAACTCCCACCTATGGCCTTTCATGCCATTCTCCGGCCATCCACGACTGTCCGAGTAAGATCTACCCCCTTTTCGGCAAAAGACCGGTAATATCTCTGATTTTTTCTTCCTCTTTTTTGGGTTCTCCTAGAAACCCTAACTTCGAACCTACTGATCTTTCTAGATCTGTAACAAATCTATGTGTATTTCGAGGTTCTTACATGTTTTCTTCGAGAAATATCATGTTTTATGAACGATTTCTTCACTGTCTAAAAACTAGGGTTTTCTTAAGAACGATTCTTCTTCTGATTTTAAGAGTTTTCTACTGTGTTTGAACGATTCACTTATGCGTTCTTGCTACTTGACTTGTTATGCTAGAAGCCATAATTCTTAGGTTGTCTCTGACAACGGGTTCAATTAATCTGTATTTGGATATGTTCCTCATGAATATCTGGTGCTTTCATGCATGTTCTATGTATTCTTGTGCTCCTTGCTCTAATTTGTTGCTTAAGGTTCTGATTCTCTACTGTTCTTCTAATTATTTGCTTAGGGATTCCCTGATTTTGTTCAATATGTGCTAATTATCGTCTAATAAGTCTGATTAGTTTTTTTTGACTGTTTACATAAGATTCTTTACTGATTTTATGTATCTCCCTCCAAACTGTGATATTTTCCCTGGAATATGTGACTTTGTGTATTTTCCTTGTAATTCTGTGCTAATTCTCAAATGTTTTCCTCATTTGTGAGAGGCTTTCCTTAATTAGGATTGATTCCCTCTGATTTTAGTCCCATCCGTGATTCTTGTGACTAATTTTGAGAACTAAATTGTACTATACCCTATTTATGTGCACGAATATGTTGTTGATTGTTTGACATATACTCTCCCTAATTATGTGTTATGCACCTAGACTTAATTTCTTGCTACATGCCTTACTACTCTTATTATAGTAATAATTATCTCACGACTGGTTCTTTCCTTATGTGACACCAAGTATGACCGTTTGAATGAGGACTCCCTTATTAAAGGGAGTCCAGGTCTGTGATTGATTCTAATTGAATATTGATTGATTAACCAGTACTTGTTACCTTATTTTCGTCTCGTTTTGAAAAGGTATAAATACTCTAGTCTTTCACTAACACAACCAAACGAACACACAAAGACACAAGCATATTCATTGCTCTCTCTCTTACTTTCCTACACACCCTCTCTTATTGACTACTGGCAACCCAGTCGGTTGAAAGCCAAGACTGAGTAACTTATTACTGCTCTACTTGTAACGACCCGACCGGTCATTTTTATCTCTAACGCATCGTTCAGTGGTTTGAGGCTGTGATCAGCTTCGTTTCAAGTATTATGACTTGTAGGTGTGTGCCGAATTTAATTCCGGAAATTTTAGAGTTGATTTGGAAAGAAAATTCTCATTTTAGAAGCCTTAAGTTGGAAAAATCAACTAAGATTAGAATTTTGAGTAAACGACCTCCGAATCAGAATTTGAAGGTTCCTGCAGGTTCGTATAATGATTTCAGACTTGGGCGTATGTCCGAATCGGTTTTTGGATAACCCGGTAGCATTTCGGTGTATATTGTAGAACTCAACATTTTTGAAGAAATTTCCTAAGTTTGGCTTGAAGAGCATTTCAGTGATGTTGATGTCCGTCTGGGATTTTGAGTTTGGGAATAGCTTCGTATGGTGATTCTAGAGTTGGGAGCGCAATCGGAAGTGAATTTGGATGCCCAGAGGTTATTTTGAAGTCATTTAGCTAAAGATAGAAATTTGAAAGTTTTTGAGAAATTCGACCGGAAGTGGAAATTTTGATATCGGGGTCGGAATGCGATTCCGGATGTTGGAGCAAGTCTGTAATGTTGAATATGACTTGTGTGCAAAATTTGGGGTCAATCTGACGTGATTTGATAGGTTTCGGCATCGGATGTGGAAGTTTGGAATTTCAAGTTCATAAAGTTGGGATTTGGGTGCGATTCGTGGTTTCGAAGTTGTTTAATGTGATTTGAGGCCTCGAGCAAGTCCGCATTATGTTTTGGAACATGTTGGTATAATTTATATAATTGAAATAGTAAAGTTATGGGTAGAATTTATCTTCGAGAAATTTCGGATTCCGGGCGCGTGGTCCCGAGGGCATTTTGGTCATTTCACTAAGTGGGTTGGGAAATTATATAATTTGGAATTGTTTCAATTACTAGAGTATATTTTCATTGGTTTGCCGTGAATTGGATAGTTTTGGGATGATGTGCGCCTGTTGGAGTCGTCGGAAGGGCTTGGAAGCCGGTTATGGAATTTCGGACCGAGGTAAGTCTCCTTTCTAACTTTGTGAGGGGGAATTATTCCCCTAGGTGAACTAATTAAGTATGTGTTACTATCTTTGGGAGATACGTATGCACGAGGTGACGGGAGTCCGTGCGTAGCTACTGTTATGCCATGTCCGGGTAGCCTAGGACCCACTAGCATGCCTTACCTATTGTACCTGTGATCTTGTTTGTTATATTAGATTGCTAATATAGTTGAAATTGTAATTGAATGACTAAAGATGATTAGAGTTTATTTTCTTAAGCATCTAAAAAGAGGATTTATTTCCTTCGCGGGCAATTGTATTTATGGATAAGGTTATGTTATTAAACATTATAAAAACTTGGCAAGTAAATTTCGAAAAAGGGTTTAAATACTATTTTGTTGTTTTCAAAAGATAAATCTATCATTTACTTGAGCATTTGTTTTCCCGACGTAGTCTGGGTGGATTGTTGATTGTGCATGACTACATGTGACCGCTTCGCAATTTACATTCTGCGAACGGAGTGTTATTTCCCCCATTCTCATAGGAGCGGGCCATACGCCACGGCGAGATTGAAAGAAATATTATGGTTCGGGTCGTTCGACCCTCGGCAGTGCACAGAGATGATTATTATGATGGCTCAGGCCGGTTGTCCTATCCCATATGCGCATGCTAAATTGTTAAATGTTTTTTTCATGATTTTTGAAGTGATAATATATTTGGGGGAAAATAAAGAAGAAATTGTGGATTTATGATATTTGGGAAAATAATGAGAAAGTGGTAATTGTTTGTTTGCTTCCAGTATTTACTTGGATTTCAATGACTTATATATATGCTACTTTACTACCTTTACATGCAAATCGTGTTCATCTTATGCTGTTAAATAAATTGTTGGACCCTAGTGAGTGTTTAATTCTACCTCTCGTCACTACCTCTCTGAGGTTAGGCGGGTGATTTACTGAGTACGCGTTGTTTTTGTACTCATGCTACACTTGTTGTGCATTTTATTGCACAGGTACTTTCATAGCAATGTAGAGGATTCGGAGACTTAGGCGAGCTGTATCATCCGGAGGGGATCAGCAGCTGACAGAGTCTCCCTCGTACTGTATTTATTTTCATTTTAAATTCCTTGTCCAACTTGTCTTTCGGACAAGCTTTGTAATGATTGTATAAATTCTTAGAAATATCTCGTGTACTTGTGACACCGGGTTCCGAAATACAAGTGGACAAGGAAATTAAAATAGTGTAATACAGTATGAGGGAGACTCTGTCAGCTGCGGATTGCCTCCGGATGATGCAGCTCGCCTAAGCCTCCAAATCCGCCACATCGATATGAAAGTACCTGTGCAATAAAAATGCACAGCAAGTGTAGCATGAGTAAAAAAAGAACGTGTACTTATTAAGTCACCCACCTACCTCAGAGAGGTAGTGACGAGAGGTCGAATTAGACACTTTCTAGAGGTCAATTTAGTATATTCAAGTGTGACACTAAGCATGATTATCATAGGCAATTTATTAAAATCAGGAATAAATAATATCAACTCCTTCCACATTTAACACTTTAAATCTTCGTCATATTAATAACAATTAATCAACATGGGTGATTTAATCAAATAACAAATAATCAACCGGAAGGAACAACTTCTTCCAAAAATCTTTAATAACTTTAAATCTTTGTCATTTCAGTTGACAACTTAAAATTCCATACCAGTAATCAGGCAAAATAACAGTAAATATGCAGTAAATATAATGTGCAAGCAATGCCGAGGGTTGAACGGCGTGGACCAACAATAATAAATTGTGCACTGCCGAAGGGTCGAACGACTCGAAACATAGATGCATCTATTTTTCCCCACTCGCGAATCGATCATGCGACACGGTCAACATAAAAATAATAAGGCTAGCCTGCTCGTGAATCATACCTGCGACTCAGGTGCTCATATGTACACATATTCACATAATAAATCTGCATTTTTATAAAGAAAGCAGTTTCTCAGGAAAGTGGTAAAATTTTTCGTAAAGGAACATGAAATATAGCTTTCAAATCATTGTTTTGAAACCCATTTTCCAAGTTTAATAATATTCCATAATATAACCCTATCAGGTATACAATTATCCATGGAGAAATCAATTCTCTTTCTAGATGATTAAGAAAATGAACTCTAGTCTTCTTTAGATATTCAATTACGATTTCGATTATATTAGCAGTCTAATATTACAGGCAGGATTACAGGTACAACACGTAAGGTATGCTAGTGGGCCCTAGACTACCCGGACATGGCATAATAGTAGCTACGCACGGACTCCCGTCACCTCGTGCGTACGTAGCCCCTGAAGATAATAGAACATACATAATTAGTTCACCTAGGGAAACAATTCCCCCTCACAAAGTTAGAAAGGAGACTTACCTAGCTCCGAAATTCCATAGCCAGCTTCCAAGCCCTTCCGACGACTCCAACGGACGAACAACTCCCCAAAACTATCCAAATAACGGCAAACCAATGAAAATATATACTAATATTTGCAACAATTCCAATTTATATAATCTCCCAACCCCGCTCATTGAATTGACCAAAATGCCCCCGGGCCCACATGCCCGGAATCCGAAATTTCTAGAAGATATATTCTACCCATAGCTTTATTAGTTCAAATATGCAATTTACTCTAAATTCCATGCTCAAATTCGTGGTAGAAATCCAAAATACCATTTCTAGGTTTTCTTCAATATTTTTCCACAATTTTCATGTATAATTCCATGCAATAACCTTGTATTTAACATAGAAACATGAAGGAATTACTTATCTTGTGATCCTTGACGAAAACCCTCTCTTGAAGCTCCTCAAAATCATCCAAACCAAAATAAAATGGAAGGAAATGACCAACAATCTCAGTTTTAAAACATTCTGCCCAGGCCATTTTTCGCACCTGCGATCCAACTCTTGCACTTGTGATTCCGCAGGTGCGACCAAACCTCCGCACCTGTGGCTTTCCTCAGCTCAAGCCAGCTTCGCACCTGCGCCCCATAGCCCGCATCTGCGACTCCGTAGGTGCGGAAATATCATAGCACCTGTGCTCCCAGCCAGACCACCACTTCTTCGCACTTGCAGCGCCATAGCGGCACCTGCGGCCCAAGCCCCGCAGGTGCGGTCACACCAAATGACAGCAACCTCAGCCTTCTTCAAACTCTCAAACTTGATCCGTTAACCACCTGGAATCCACCCGAGGCCCCTGGCACCCCGTCCAATCATACGAATCAGTCCCATAAAGTCCCACGGACTTTCTCGAGGCCTCAAATCACATCAAGAAACGCTGAAATCACGAATCACACTCAAACTCAAACTTTATGAACTTAGAAATTTCCAACTTCTACATCTGATGTCAAAACCTATCAAATCACGTCCGATTGACCCCAAATTTTGCAGAAAAGTCATATATGACATTACGGACCTGCTCCAACTTCCGGAATCGCATTCCGACCCTGATATCAAAATTTCCGCTTCTGGTCGGGTTTCTCGAAAACCTTGAAATTTCTATCTTTAGCCAAATGACTTCAAAATGACCTACGGACATCCAAACTCACTTCCAATCGTGCTCCCAACTCCAGAATCACCATACAAAGCTATTCCCAGACTTGGAATCCCAAACGAACATCAATATCACTGAAATGCGCTTCAAGCCGAGCTTAGGAAATTTCTTCAAAAAGGCTGACTTCCACAATATTTATCAAAACACTCCCGGTTTATCCAAAGCCCGATCCGGACATACGCCCAAGTCTGTGATCATCATACAAACCTGCAGGAACCTTCAAATCCTGATTCAGAGGTCGTTTACTTAAAATTCCAATCTTAGTCCATTTTCTCCAACTTAAGGCTTCTAAAATGAGAATTTTCTTGCCAAACCAACTCTAAACTTTCCGAAAGTCCATTCCGACCACACCTACAAGTCATAATACCTGAAATAGAGCAACTCCGAACTTCAAACCGCTCAATGATGCGCTAGAGCTCAAAACGACTGGTCGGGTCGTTACACCTATTGCTCTACTTCTCTGAACACTACTGTTCTATTCTCTCAATCATGACTGGTATGTCTTCTATTTGATTTACAGCATCCAAAACAACATGTTTATGTTTGTATTGCACTTTCTCTTATTACTTTTTTTCTTCTACTTGTGGTTCTACCGTTTACCCTGTAACTAGCATATCTATTATGTCTATATGATTTTCCTTCCCTCTATTTCAGCATGTCTACTACTCCTCCTATTTGTTTGTTACAATTCTACCCTATCCCCCGACCCCAGTACATGATAAGCATGTAGTTCTGAACATAGTATGCACTCTAACACTCCTCAATCTGATGCTATTTGGATCCTTATATGAATCCTTGTAAAGGACTATGCTATGACAGCTTAAGTCTTGTAATACTTTTCTGAGGCCTACTTGTATGCAAGCATGTTTCTATGTGCTTCATAATTGTCCCCAATCCCTCATCTTCCTTCTTGTGGTTGCTGAACTTGTCTTAATTCCTGTTTATTATTCTGTGTGTGTTGTTTTAGTATGTTGATTGTGCTACTTCCTTACCCTTTTCAAGCTAATTTTCATTAAACATCTCTCTTTCTCAAAACTGTTTTAAAATTGTTCTTACTCACTATGAGCACTTCCACTATACTCTTAGACATTAGGTTATGCCCTTCTTGTGTGAGCATTGCCTTGGGACCCTTGGGCTCCCTCTGAACTTTGACACACAAGAGCTAGCCTTTCCACACTGCACTTACTCAGTATGGTTATGGAAATCTGGGTGTGAGCACTGCCCGGGATCCCTTGAGACTCTTAGGGAACTCTGACACACCTGGATCATATGAAAGGCTGTGAACATCAGTGGCATTGAAAAATTCTGGAGATTTTAGGCCTATCAGTAGGCTCCCTATAGTATAACTTATTCTTTTCGTTATTCAGTTATGTAATTCATGCAAATGGCATGTAATAATTGTTGTAAACAACTCTTTGGGGATGGATAGTGAAAAGGGAGGGGTAAATATGCATGCTATAGCTATTAGAGAGTAGAAGCCATGCTATTAGGTTTTATTCCCTATTTGTGCAATAGAAACCACGTTTATGACTCATATATGCAAGATCATGCATTAGATACTATGTTCCCTAGGTCTTACACTTACTGTTTCAGCATCTATTGGCATCTCATTTCGAAAAGTCCTGTGCTAAAATGTGCTAATAAACAGTACTTTGCAATCATGTCTCATCATGCTAGAGTCTTGTTCTAGGTAAACAACGATTAAAATTTGCCACCTGTGTTATTCCTAAAACTGTGCATAATGCTGCAATATTTGTGTATTTAGAGATCATGTTTAGGCTTATAATTTTACATCATTCTGCATCTCTGTGCACTAGATACCATGTCCTTAGGATTGCATCTTACTCGCTTAAATACACCTACTGATGCATGAAAAAGAATAAAACAACTTCACTCAATTCTCGCAATCAACTGGTAATAATTCTGAGCTCTGAACACTTAGAATCGCATGTTATTAGGTATAAAGACCTGAAATTGTCTCATAACTGCTACACACTTAAGCAAGCCTTAGGAAATCAGTTACAAGGAATAAAACTAGATCTGTCTTGAGGCAAGCCTAGGAGATCTGACTCATACTTGAGCCTTTTCCTGTTTGTATGTTTATCCCACTTAATTGCAGTCCTATATGTTTCTTATTTCTCGCTTAGTGTTTTGCCTTTAAACCTGAGGGTCTGCCTAGAACCTCCCTCCTAGGATAGAAGTCCTAAACTCCTCCAAGGACTAATAGGAAGGGACAGGTAACAGCATGTAATAGAGGTAGAGACCAACACTCGATTTGGTTACTTTCACGGGGTGGGAAAGGGTAGAATATCGATATGATGACTGTTGCGCTAATACCATGTGTAGCCCCTCTTCTAGGAGTGATTACCGGGTACTGTACTAATGTGATCCATATTATTATAAACCTAGGATAACCTTTATGTGCTTAGATCGTAATGCTTTAAAAATCTAACCTTCTTTACTATTTTCAAACATCTGCATGCTTAAGACTTAAATCCTCCCTTATTTGAGCCTTTATTTGTTTGTTTTCTAAGCTGTACAAATTGACAAAAGTTGTTTGGCCGGGAACCACACTTGTGGATCCTGAGGGGTGCCTAACACCTTCCCTTAGGATAATTTAAATTCCTTACCCTATCTCTGGTTAATAACATATTTGTAAATGAACCTCTTTGGTGTCCTAACGCACCTTTAAAAATTGATAGGTGGAGACTCTCAAAAACACAAACCCCTTTCCCAAAAGGAAAGAGTTGTCCCAACCGAATTTAGAAAACCCGATCTCCGCGAGATAAAAGGGAGGGAGACATTGAGCACATCGTGGAAAGGGAGGCCTTACCTTACTTGACTCACCCCTATACTAAGATTTAGAGGCCCTGGAATTCTGACTACACCCTAAATATGTGGAACGCTCAAATCTCCTATTGGTAAACTGAAGGGGTGCGCTAGACAATGGCTGGGCTGGATACCTCGGGTATTGTTGTCTCTGACCACCTCAAAACCCACTAGAAGCACCCGAAGATCTCACTCTTTTACTATGGCCCTATCATGCTCACGATCGACCCTCTACTTCTGCTTACGCTCCTCTAAACCTTGAGCATATTCCTGAATATGAGAAATTTCCATGCCTGGCTGAAGTGAGACCGACATATAGTTGTTAAGCAGGTGAGGCTCCAACCCTATCACCAACTGGTGAACCCAATCCTCCATCTTATCTACAATAGTGGGAGCATACCTAGCCAAAGAATCAACTGAAGGTTGTACTCCCGAACGCTCATATTACTCTGTCGAAGGGTCAAAAACCTATCAACTCTGGCCAGTCTAAGTTCTGGTGGCAGATAATGAAAAATCCTGTGTAAACTCCTGCTATACCGCTGTAGAGGCATCCTCACCTCTAGACAACTCCCAAGACTCATACCAATTAACAGAAACATCCTGAAGTCTATAGGAAGCTAGCTTACCTGACTCAGTCGCAGTGGCCTTCATTACCCTTAAAGTCCTCTGTATCCTATTGATAAATACTTAAGAGTCCTCATTTGGATCTGCTCCAGTGAACACCGGAGGGTCCAAATTAATGAAATCACGAACCCTCGCACTGACGGACCTATATGCATGATCAATACCTACCTCCTGACACTGAGCATGTGCGGATACTAATCGAGTTAATAATTGAATAGCATCTCTCATTTCCTAACACGGTGCATCTGGATGAGGAGCTGGATGTACAGGGGAAGGCGCTGGAGCTGGTGCCCCTCGAAGCTTCTCTGGAGAGGGAGGGATATGTGAAGTCTGAGATGGAAACTCACTATGAGACTCTTCCCGAGCTGTGGTTACTCGTGGCGCTCGACTAGTAGTCTCATCAGCCACAGACTTGCTCTTTTGGGAGGCTGTAGCTTTCTTAGGCAATGCTGAAAACATAACATATCGTTAGGTAAATGAATCCTTATATCGCACGATATAAGATAAGAAAGGAGGATAACATCATATATGACATGTAGCTTGTTGTTCATAAATGTGATGTACAACACACTGATAAACAAGACTCTACTAGACATGGTAAGTAGATAACCCTAGGACAGATCTGCTCTGATACCAGTTTTGTCATGACCCAAACCGATGGGCCATGACGAGTGCCCGAGTCCTACTTGTCGAACACCCCTAAGCATGCATCTAAGATATAAGCATGAATTAAGGATATGTCATGAATAACATCAGTGAATAAACTGCTGAATCACGTGAATAACATACGTTAGAAAAATATGTCCAAAAGACATGTATACATATACATGAGTAATATGGTAGGCCGAGCCGACAAGGCTGTTATCGACAACTATATATCAAAAATTAGAAGTCGACAAGGCCACATTCTATCCATCTATACAAGACTATCTACAAACATCTAATAAAGTGTACAATTATATAAAAGACGGGGCTGGTCCCCGTCATATGGATGTATGTATACAAAAATATCGTACCAAAACCCAAAAGCAGCTCTGGACCAGATGGAACACAACAAGTCTCACTGAGCAAGGATCCTAAGAAGGGGGACCATCAGACTGTCTACCTGCACTTGCTGGTGTCGCGCCCCCTTTTTCCTTGCGGAGTCCGAGTTTCGACATTTTGGGACAACTACCTTCCTTTTAGGACGGGGTATGGGATTTGAAAAGTCTCCACCTAACGGATTAAGGTGTGTTAGGGCACCTAAATCAAATAACTCATAAACCGGTTTACATCACCAGAGATTGGGTAAGGGATCAAAATTACCTTGAGGGGAAGGTGTTATGCACCCCTCGAGGTCCACAATGGCCCAGCCAAACTCAATTTAAGAGAATTAGTCTCTAAAGGAAAATAAAACAGTTTAAAAAAACAAATAGAGATTACTTTAAAATGGAAATTAAATGGGTCCTATGTTTATTAGCCTATAGGATCACTTATATGCAATACTCGGTAACCTTCCTCAAATAGAGGTGTTACACGTAGCAGTAGCGCACAGATCATCATCTCCTTTACTACCCAAGTACCCTCCCCTTTATTAATTATTACCTAAGCGTTCTAATAGTATTCATTGCTTACCTTAGGCATGCACTACCCGTCCCTTACCTATGGCCCTAGAGGTGTTTAGGACCTCTATTTTAAGGTGGTTCTAGACTCACCTATGTTGATTAAAAGGA
Source organism: Nicotiana paniculata (assembly GCA_005239505.1). Classification (NCBI taxonomy): domain Eukaryota; kingdom Viridiplantae; phylum Streptophyta; class Magnoliopsida; order Solanales; family Solanaceae; genus Nicotiana; species Nicotiana paniculata. The sequence continues at coordinate 55,239 of ML358590.1, read as the reverse complement.
AAAAACTAAGCGACAAACAAAAATCAAATAGGAATGTCACATAAGGAGCAATTAAGGGGGCTCATGTTTACCTCCACAAATAGGCAAACAAATGCACGCTATTCGGATAAGCAATTTTTAATAATTTAGGATCATATAGGCAGGATATCAAAATTAGCATAAACAGAATATATAGCAGTTTTATTAAAGCGAGGTTGTGAGTATCCATCAGTTTGCCTACTGAGTTTTATAACTTACTGAATCTGGGCACGTTTCAAGCAGAAAGAAAATCACAACCTTAAACCCAAGATTTTAATTATCCTACAGGCTTGCCTAAGTGATAACTAACAGAATCCTATGGACATGGTATCTAAACTGTAAACCATTGACTGATTTTAACAAGCAGATTTCATCTTTTTAGATCCTATTGGCATTCTTTCTATGTGTCGAAACTGATTACAAGCACTATTTCCTATAGACATGATATCTAAACACATAAGCTAATTTTTTACACTTACTTCTTATAGGCATGATGTCTAAGTGTCAAAACTGATTTTATATGTGTTTCATATAGGCATGATGTCTAAGTGTTGAAACTGTTTTTACACTTATTTCCTATGGGCATGATATCTAAGTGAGCGGAGATGTTAATAGAATGTTAGAAAAGTTGATAATTCCCAAAGAAGATCCTACATGCATGGTTGCTAATGCACATTAAGACTTGAGAATATGCATAAACATGGATTTTGATGCAGAATTGATAAATGCCCTATAACAGGATTTCTAAGATGTAGGTGTGAAATTCAGGACTACAAATAACGAGATAAGTCCTACAGGCATGGTCTCTAATGCATATAAATAATCACAACAATTCGATAGGCATGATTTCTACCCGAACCCAACAAAAATATATATAAAAATCCCTCCTTGCTTTTACTAGTAACCACATATTTGTTTTACAAAGATTATTATTATAGACCAATGCAAATGAATTAGATAATGAAAATCACTATATTATAGGAAGCCTTAGCAGGACCAAAGTCAACCTGGAAGTCAGGCCTTCAATCAAGTCTGGAGTACACTAGCAGTTCATAATAACACAACTGGGCTTCTGGTGTGTCAAAGTTCCCAAGGGCCTCAGGGACCCCGGAAAATGCTCACACCACAACCTTTTCAAGGAAACAGTTTTGCAAACAAGTTTGGAAGGCCAGCCCCCAATGTGTCAGAGCTCGGAGGAGTCTCATGGACTCCTAGGCAGTGCTTATACTTGGGGGGGAGGGGGCAGGACCCTAGATATCTACGAGTAGGAGTTGAAAATAGTATATAAAAGTAGGAAAATAATTTTAGAAAATAGTTTGAGTTTTAAAAGTGCATAGAACTAAGTTACACGATCATAAACAGAAGAGAATCAGATTGGGTGTCAATGGTCACAAGAAGAGTAAGAACACTGAATTATAGGCAGGATAGGGTCACAATTAAGTCAAACGAGGTTTCACATTGCTTGAATTGACTTAGTTCATTAACTATTACTAGGTGGAATCATGCACCAAGCAAGGACATGTTGATATTTAGAGTAAACAACCAGATGAACACATAATGCAGAGTAGGGTGATAGAAACTAAGTATTCTAGTTTCAGAAATAGATAGACAAGTATCACGGATCAAATAGAAATATGTTGAATTTAAATGGCTGATCAGACAGCCATACAGAGAAAGTAGCAGGAATTTAGAGCACCATTATACTTGAAAGAAGTATACAAAAATCGTGAATCAATCAGGAACATGTTAAGGTAAATTATCAACACATAAAACAGGACAGGATTTGAGGCATGCTAATTGAGAAATAAGTAAACAAGTGTCATGGATCAAACTGGAATATACTAACCATACTAACATATAGGACATGACAAGTTAACAGGAATTAAGTCATGCTGATCAAGATCAATAAACAGGAAGGACATAGGTTCAACTACATAGCATATTGAATAGACTATGATAACAAAAATAGGAGCATACCAGTTAAGAAGTAGTAAACAGGAAGATGAAAGCAAGTAGAATCCAAGGGTCTAGCCTGGGCTTTCAGACGGCTAGACAGAACAGCAAAATAGAAGTAACAGAAAGACTACAATTGAGAGCGTAAGAGTAAAGTTGTGTCTGTGTTTCTGTGTTTTTCTACTTGTGTTCGTGTGTGTTTGTCGTGTTCTAAATCAGAACAATGAAAGGTTTATATAGAACATAGTAGAGTAAACAAAATAAGGCAAGGGAAATCAATTGCACATAAATAAGGCATGCAACATTAATTAATAAGTCAATTAGGGCTTAACGGGAATAAATTAACAGCAAGTAAAACTCAAAATTAAGGAGAGTCTTTCACGGGGTAAATCAGTAGACAGGATTGAGGCTAAATAAGGTAAGTAGTAAATCAATTAGAGGTAAGTCAAAATAATCAAAAACCATAAATCAAGCCATCAATATAATTAAGGGAGGTAGTACTAATTACAAATCACATATAAGGAAGGGATAGGTAAAACCTTTCAGAGAGATATCAGTTTATTTTACAAAGGAAAGCACAACTTTTGAACCCTAATTAAGCAAGTAAAATAAGTTAATCACTTTTAATTGACAGATTCACAATAAATGGGAAAACATTAGAGCAAATAGTAGAAACCCTAGGACATGAAGACATAGATATGAGAACCAGTCAAAAAAGTAAAGGAAACCAAAGTTAAACACTTATATGTTTGAAAATATTTTGCAGAAATCTCTTGAAAAATCGAAACCCTAGATATTAGGGAAAAATGAAATTTGTTGATGATAGTGGTAAAAACGAATGAATCTTAAAGAGAAACTATAAAGCAAACTCCAAACACTTCAGATCTCAAGAGATCTGAACCTATTTCGCCATAAATAGTTAGGTATGTACACAAATAAACAGGGGTAGAAAAATCGAGTTTTAGACCGGAGATTTGAAGCCATGAAAATACGAAAAATGATAATACTCATAAACAATGGGTGAATACAGATGGATTCACCAAGAGACAGAGGGACTCGAGCCAGGTCTGTTCGAATCTGTCCGAGATTCTGTCAAATAACATAGAAGTCGAACACCCAATAGAAATAGGAGGCCAGATAAGTCCTAGAATCGAAGGAATAAACCATGAATCGAAAGGGGTTCAGGTGACGGCGGTCTATGGTTAGGGGAGGTTTAGAGAGAATAGATGAGGAAGGGATTTAGGGGCGGTGGATTTTTAGAAATGAGTAGGGTTCGGGGGTTATGGGTTAATTAAAAAAGGTAATAATATCATGGACCGTTGATCTCTGATATCAACAGCCAGGATTCGATCTGGGGGTTGGGTGGGTTTAAATATTGGGTTACTGGGTCGGGTTATGGGTTAGTTTTAATTGGGTTGGGGGTGGCATTTGGGCTAAGGTCTGAAATTAAAGAGGCTATATGTTAAATACGCAATTAATTTAATAAAATAATTTATAAAAATAGCTAATAAATGATAAAAATAATATTTATGCATAAAAAAATGATTTAAAACAATTACTTAATATTATAAAAATATGAAGGGTTATTTTCTCAGTAATTATGTACATATGGGCTATTATTGCAATTATAGCCTACATATGTAAATAGGGTTATGCATAAGATAATTAAAGCTTAATATAAGTATAAAATAATAAAATTAAGAAATAATATTATCATAAAACCATTTGTGATGCAATCAGAAATTATTTATATAATAGAGCTATTGGGATAAATTAATTAAAATCCTTTAAAAATGCAGAAATTCTGGAAAAATAGTAATTGATGCTCATGCATTATTTTGAAGATATATATGCATTTTGAAAATATATATGGGAAAAATTGGGTATCAACAGCTTCCCCTCTTTACCCGGGAAGGATGAAAGAGTTGTCGGGTAAAGACATGATGGCCAATTTTGACTGAATATGACGATTTGAGAGACATAGGTCGCACTCTGGTTTCTGAGCTGCCTACATATCTCTGGTTTTATAGGAATCAGGCCGTGTGTAGTTCTGGACCCACCGGTGAAATAGACCGATGGAGTTATCACAAAGACGGATACAAGGTTTTGAATAGGTGAAATGGTTACGTTGGGCGGTCAGGTTTGAACTAATTTGGAGGAACTGGAGCGGGATTTCTCCTATTAGGAATATGGTTGCTCATCAGGTCACCTGCAAATCAGAATATGTACTGCAATCATATACGTATAAATTAGCATGAATTTAAAAAATTGTCTTGGATGGTTGAGGATGACGTCCTTAGACCATGATGTCCTGGGCGATGAATTATGCGGTAAAGGATTCGCATGCCATGAAATGATGTTCTCGGGCCATGAGAATGGTGCCTCCGAACCATGACGCCTTTGAATAATGGTGTGCAAGTTTGAGAGATCCTCATGCCATAGTATGGTGTCTTCTGCCTATGAGGATGGTGCCTTAATACTATGACGCCTTTGGACAAGTTGGATATATTTCATCTCATGAGAGGCAAAGACATGATGCTAGAAGCAACAAGACAAGGCTTATTCTTGTATGAAGTTGAGGGCAGAGCTTAGTCCGAGAGAGGAGCATAATGCAAGAAAGACAGTGTTTAGTCTCGTGCGGGATTCGGGACAGTGCTTAGTCCCATGCAAAGAGAAGGCAGGGCTTAGCCTTATGCAAGTGAAGGCAATGTTTATCCTTATGTAGATAGGGAGGCATGGCTTAGCCTCATGTAAAGATTGAGACAAAGCTTAATCTCATGCAAATAAAAGGTAGAGCTTAGCCTTATGCAAGGTGGAGGCAATGCTTAGCCTCATGCAAATAGGGAGGCGGGGCTTAGCCTCATGCAATGTTCGGGACATGGCTTATTCCCATGCAAAGAGAAGGAAGTGCTTAGCCTTATGCAGATAGGGAGGCAGGGCTTAGCCTCATGCAAGGTTTGGGATAGGGCTTAGTCCCATGCAAAGAGAAGGAAGTGCTTAGCCTTATGCAGATAGGGAGGCAGGGCTTAGCCTCATGCAAGGTTTGGGATAGGTCTTAGTCCCATGCAAGGTGGAGGCAATTCTTAGCCTCATGCAGGATTTGAGACAATGCTTAGCCTCATGCAAGGTTTGGGACAGGGCTTAGCCCCATGCAAGGTGGAGGCAATTCTTAGCCTCATGTAGGATTTGAGACAATGCTTAGTATCATGCAAATTTTGAGACATGGCTTAGTCCCATGCAAAGAGAAGTCAGTGCTTAGCCTTATGCAAGTGAAGGAATGCTTAGCTTCATACAGGATTTGAGACAATGCTTAGTCTCATGCAAAGTTCTGGATAGGGCTTAGTCCCATGCAGGGAGAAGGCAGTGCTTAGCCTTATGCATGGTTTGAGACAATGCTTGGTCTCATGCAAATAGAACGCAGAGCTTAGCCTTATACAAATACGGAGGCAATGCTTATCCCCATGCAAGATTGAGACAGAACTTAGACTCATGCAATGAATAATAGGTGATAGAAAATTATTTCTTAGCTGGGAATGAGTTCGGTATCTTTGTTGTTATGAAGGCTGTGATTCCAAGGTTTGTGTATTCCTTGTCCTACATTTAAAGAAAAATCATGAGTTTTGCAGGGGGGAAGGTTTGTTCGTGTCTTCGTCTGCTTGCTTGATTTGCTCCACTCTGTCTGAAGATCCTGTTCAAATTATTGGGGAAGCATTTGCTAAAGCAGAGTTTATTTCAAAAGCAGGCATGCACAGTTTTCAAAGACATAGTAAAATACAGTTTAGAAATTGGTTAGATGAAACGGTGATTGTGACACGATCAGAGACATCGCGAATTCCTCTGCCGTAAAATTTTGAGGGTCCTTCTCAAAATTATGCCCCAGTTAACTAGATGACTTTTTTGGCTTCTCCAAACGCTGCGGTTGGCTGAACTTGCTTCAGAATTTTGAGGGTCCTCCTCAAAATTCTGCCCCAGTTTCTGATGATAGGGAAAATAGAAATTTTATTGAATTGTAACTGAACCCACAGGGCTTCCTATGTATCCCCTTTTAAATGGGAATCAGGTCGAGCGTAGTTCAATTTACATCATATGAGGAGACATAAATAGTTTACACATAGTATCATTTGACTGCATCTGAATTGATAGGCTTTCGCCAGATTTCTCCGTCCATTTCTACGAGTATGAGTCCTCCTCCTGTCAGTGCTCTATGGACCATGTAAGGGCCTTGCCAGTTGGGAGAGAATTTCCATTTGGCTTCATCTTGATGCGAAAAGATCTTGTTTAACACCAGCTGTCTTGGTGAGAATTGTCTTGGCTTGACTCTTTCTTTGAAAGCTCTAGACATTCTGTTCTAATAAAGCTGGCAGTGGCACACTGCATTCATCCTCTTTCCGTCGATGAGGGCTAGCTGCTCATAGCGTCTCCTTATCAATTCTGCGTCGCTGATCTTGGCTTCTTGTATGATTCTCGAGGAAGGAATTTCTGCTTCGACGGGAATGACATCCTCAGTACCATAAACCAGCAGATAGGGAGTTGCCCCGGTTGATGTGCGAACTGTGGTACAGTATCCCAGTAAGGTGAATGGTAGCTTCTCGTGCCATTGTTTGTGATTTTCTACCATTTTCCTCAGTATCTTCTTAATTTTTTTGTTGGCAGCTTCATTTGGGGCCTATACGCTATGCAATTCTTGTGCTTGATTTTGAAAGTCTCACACATGACTTTCATCATATCGCTGTTGAGATTGGCGGAATTGTCAGTGATGATGGACTCTGGAACCCCGAACCGACAAATAATTCGGTCGCGAACAAAATCCGTAACGACCTTCTTGGTTACAGCTTTGTAAGGTGCAGCTTCAACCCGTTTAGTGAAGTAGTCGATATCTACTAAAATAAATTGATGTCCATTTGAGGCGGTGGGCTCGATTGGACCAATGACATCCATTCCCCAAGCGGCAAAGGGCCAAGGTGAGCTTGTTGCATTAAGCTCGTTTGGAGGTAATTTTATCATATCTACATGTACTTGACATTGATAGCATTTCTGAACATACCGGATGCAATCTGTTTCCATGGTCATCCAAAAATAACCTGCCCTAAGTATCTTTTTAGCCAAGACAAAGCCATTCATATGCGGGCCGCAGGTTTCGGCATGTATTTTCTCGAGTAGCTTAGAAGCTTCCTTTTTGTCAACACACCTTAATAATCCCATATTAGAAGTTCTTCTATAAAGGGTTCCTCTACTCTGGAAGAAATGATTAGACAACCTTCGGAGCATGCGTTTCTGAATATGGTTTGCATGCTCCGGGTATTCTCCCTTTTCCAAATACTCCTTGATGTCGTGGAACCAAGGCTTACCGTATGTCTCCTCTTCGACGTGAGCACAATATGCCGATTGATTATGGATCCTTACCGGGATAGGATTGATGAAGTTCTTGTCTAGATGTTGTATCATTGATGACAAAGTAGCCAATGCATCGACAAACTCATTCAAAATTCTGGGGACATGCCGAAACTCTATCTTTGTGAGCCTCTTCTTCATTTCTTGCACATGATGCAGATATGGCAATATCTTGGAATTCTTGGTAGCCCACTCTCCTTGTACCTGATGCACAACCAAATCTGAATTGTCGATTACTAGCAGTTCCTGAATGTTCATGTCAACAGCCATGTTGAGCCCTAATATGTAAGCTTCGTATTCCGACATGTTTTTGGTGCAGGGGAATCTGAGTTTCGCAGATAACGGATAATTTTGACCAGTTTGTGATACCAAGACGGCTCCAATTCTGACTCATTTGAAGTTCGCCGCTCTGTCAAAGAACATTCTCCAACCGTCGTAGGCTTCAGCAATGTCTTCTCCTACGAATGATACCTCTTCATCGAGAAAATACGTCGTCAAGGGCTCTTATTCTCCTCCCACGGGGTTTTCAGCAAGATGGTCTGCCAGTGCCTGTCCTTTGATTGCTTTCTGAGTTATATAGACGATGTCGAATGCACTCAACAAGATTTGCCATTTAGCCAGCTTGCCAGTGGGCATGGGCTTTTGGAATATGTATTTTACAGGATCCATACTTGATATGAGATATTTTTTATAGGTACAGAAGTAATGCCTCAGCTTCTGAGCTATCCAGGTCAAGGACAGCATGTACGTTCCAGTAGAGAGTACCGTGCTTCATAAGGTGTAAACTTCTTACTCAGGTAGTAGATGGCATGTTCTTTTCTCCCTGTCTCGTCGTGCTGCCCCAAAACGCAGCTGAAAGCTCCATCTAGCACTGCAAGGTAGAGTAGAAGTGGTCTACCTAGCTCTGGCGGGACTAAAACTGGTGGTGTTGATAAGTACTCCTTGATTTTGTCAAAAGCCTTTTGAGAATCCTCGGTCCAACTAGTTGCAGCGTCCTTCTTCAACATCTTGAAAATCGGCTCACATATTACTGTGGATTGTGTTATGAAACGGTTGATGTAGTTGAAGCGTCCCAAGAAACTCATCACATCTTTCTTCCTCTTTGGCGGTGGTAACCCTTGGATGGATTTGACCTTCGATGGATCCAATTCTATTCCCCGGCAGCTAACGATGAATCCCGATAGCTTTCTGGTAGGAACCCCGAATGCACACTTTGCGAGGTTTAGCTTTAGGTTGTACTTCCGCAGTCCGTCGAAGAATTTCCTCAAGTCTGCTATATGATTTGTGGCCTTCTTGGATTTAATGATGACATCATCCACATATACATCAATTTCTTTGTGTATCATGTCATGAAAAATAGTAGTCATGGCCCTCATGTAGTTGGCCCCAGTATTCTTTAGGCCGAATGGCATCATCTTGTAACAGTACACACCCCACGGTGTAACGAAAGCCTTTTTCTCGGCATCCTCCTCGTCCATCCAAATCTGATGGTAACCCGCGAAGCAATCCACAAAAGACTGGAGTTCATGTTTGGCACAATTGTCGATCAAGATGCGTATATTTAGAAGTGGGAAATCATCCTTTGGGTTGGGTCTGTTGAGATCCCGATAATCAACACAAACTCTAACTTTCCCATCCTTCTTCGGAACTGGCACAATGTTGGCTAGCCAAGTTGGATATTCAACTACCCTGAGGACCTTGGATTTGATCTGCTTAGTAACCTCCTCTTTGACTTTCAGGCTTATATCAGGCTTGAATTTCCTGAGTTTCTACTTTACGGGCAGATACATTGGATCTGTGGGCAACTTGTGGGCCACAATGGAAGTGCTTAATCCGGTCATATCTTCATAAGACCACGCAAAGATGTCCTCATACTTTTTCAAGAACCGAGTGTACTCCTCTTTCTCTGACGGTGACAAGTGGATGTTGATGCGGGTCTCCTTGACGGTTTCAGAATTTCCCAAGTTAACTATCTCAGTTTCGTCCAAGTTGGACTAAGGTTTGTTCTCAAATTCCTCTACTTCTCTGACGATCTCCTCGGTTATTGCATCCTCTTCTTCTGAATCACTATCCTTTTGTTGCGTTGTTTCATTACATGTCACAGTTGCCGGTTCATCGAGATAGGAAATAGTAATGTTGTACGGATAATGATACGAGAGAAAAGTGGTAATAATAAACATCAATTCATTGAAAGCGTTAAATAAAAGTGATTTTAAATAATTAAAATAACATTATGGAACATTGAAAATATTATTTAAAACAAAATGCAAAAAGGGAAATCTTTTTTCTAGAAAATAAAAAATATACAATGTTGTTCAACCTTGCTACCTCGGGACTCGCCGGGCTTCCTCCTCCTCCTCGACAATTACACAACAGTATATGTCATCATCTTCCAAGAACAAATTCCTTAATGATGCCAACGCTTCTTCTTCCCCTGATCCCTATATAATATCGGCCTTATGGAAGGTCTCACTCAGGTGTGGCATAGGCTGCTCAAATGGATAGTATGGACCACGTCATGGTGGTGACCAATTGTTGTATTCCTGCTAGGTGTACTGGTATCCCAACCCGAAAGTGGTACCATGGCACTTTGGATGTATGGGTTTGGATATGCTCTGAAGATTTTTACCAAATCCCTTGTGGGGCTCATATCCTCTCCATGCTAGTATACTTTATATCTTGCTACTCCACCACATATCTTTCTCGATTGCGTTAACCCGTTCAATATGATGGTAGGTTTCTCCACTTAACCTTCTTCTGTTTTCAATCACCGGGACAGTCTGACTAGTGTAAATGGGGTTGCTCCCATCTCCATGGATAATCACTTCTTGGTGGTTCCACTCGAACTTCACAACCTGATGCAGAGTTGATGCGACAGCCCCAGCAGCATGTATCCATGGTCTTCCCAACAGTAGATTGTAAGAGACGGATATGTCTATTACATGAAACTCAACATCAAACCATGTAGGACACATCTGCAGGCAGAGATAAGTTTCTCCAATGGTAGCTCTCTGAGACCCGTCGAATGATTTCACATTCATAGTTCCCTCTCGTATCTCATGTAGGCCTTTACCCAACCTCTTAAATGTTGTCATTGTGCAAATGTTGAGGCTGGATGCTCCGTCAATCAGAACTCTAATGATGAATTTATTTTCACATTGCACTGTGATGTGCAGTGCCCTGTTGTGATTCAAACCTTCAAGTGGCAGCTCGTCCTCGTGGAAGGTGATTTTGTGGCTTTCTAGCACCTGCCCCACCATATTGGCCATTTCTCCACCAGTGATGTTGTTGGGTACATATGCTTCACTCAACACCTTCGTTATAGCATATATGTGTGCCTCAAAATTTTGCAGCAGCAACAGGATAGATATCTGAGCGGGAGTCTTGTTCAGATAATCAACGACAGAGTACTCCCTTGCATGTACCTTCCTCCAGAAGTCATCTGGACCAGTCTCAATGACGGGCAGTTTGTTAGAAGCTTGTTAAATGGTTTCTCCTAAATATTCAGGTGGATAAAACCTTCCTGTTCTGGTAATTCCTTGTGCAGCGCCGGATCTTCTGCCTTTGACTTTCCCTTTCTTCTAGCCTCGGCCACATAATCCCAAGGTACAGCATTGGAACTGAAGGGTGGTGTGGATGCCACCGTTACAGTGAAAGGTGTGTCCACCTCGACTTCAAATGGAATGAGTGGTTTTACTTCTACTTATAAAGGAATCGATGCGGCTATCTCGACTTCAACTGGCGGCTGTACCTGCACCACAATGGGATTGAGTGTGACTGCAAGTTTCTTAGGATCATCACCTTCTCGAATAAGCCCAATTGATCCCTCGGGATCCCATTCTTCATCAGTTTCTATCACATTGACTCCCCCACCCCTATTATATGGGAGAGGATTATTGTGGACATTGGGTGAAGCTTCCTTCGCCTATATGCCCTTACTATCAATCAGTGTTTGGATCTTGTCTTTCATGGTGCGGCACTCATCAATAGTGTGTCCCTTCATGCCGGAATGATATGCAAAGGTCTTTTTTGGATTGACCCATTGAGATGAATTCTCCATTGCTACATCAGAAATAGGGGTGACATATCCAGCGGCTTTCAACCTTTTGTACAACTGGTCGATGGGTTCAGCAATGGCGGTGTACTGTCTGGGAGGTTTGCAATCAAAATTAGGCCTGGGTTTTTGGTAGTTTGGACAAGTTGGAGGTGAATGATAATAGGATGGTTGGATGTTATAGGTGTGGTAGGCGGTAGCGGGTTGAGAATCTGGGAGGCAAAGGTTGGTATGTGGGTGGAGGTGTTTGGTATGTGAGTGGAGGGGTATAGTATACAAATGGAGTTTTGGGTCCTTGGGCAACCATTACTGCTCCCACATCTTTCTTCTTCGATATAGCACCTGATTACAATGCTTTGTTTGTGGCCTACAGTGCCTCGAAATTTGTCACCATCCCGCTTTTAATACCATTTTCAATCCTTTCTCCGAGTTTGATGATATCGGAGAACTTATGGTTCTCAATAACCATTAGCCTTTCATAATGTTGTGGATACTGTGTCCTGACAAAGAACTTGTTCATCTATTCATCGTCTAATGCTAGTCTGACCTTGGCTGCTTCCGATCTGTACTGAGTAGCATTCTCGCGGAATGCCTCAGTTGGCTTCTTCTTAAGGTTCTGGATGTAGAAAACATCCAGCGCATTCTCCGTACTAAATCTAAACCTATCCATGAAGTTGGACGCCATGCTCACATAATTGGCCCACTTCTTAGGATTCTGGCTTATGTACCAGGACAGGGCATCTCCGGTAATACTTCTCATGAAGAGCTTGATTTGAATCCTTTCATCTTTTCCAACCCCTACGAGCTTGTCACAATAAGTCCTCAAATGAACTTTGGGGTCACCCGTTCCATCAAACATTTCAAACTTGGGAGGTTTGTAACTCTCTGGCAGTTCCATACCTGGTTTTATGCATAGATCCTCATATTTCAATCCTTCTATCCCTTAACCTCCTTCAACACCCTGAACTCGACTTGTCAACTTCTTGAGCTCCTCCACCATGTTTTTGATGAGCAAGCCCTTTTCCGCGGATTCTGGTGTATAGGAGATTAGTTGAGTGGAGTGGGGTAGGGTTTCCACGTATATGGGGTTGTTTTGGTGAAGGCCAGGAGTTTGGGCATAATGATGATCATTGGTGGAGTTTTGGGGTTCGGGAATAATTTGTAGGATATTTTGGGGAGTGTGATAGGTGGTTTGCTGGTATTGAGGGGGGAGAGGTTGATTTTTAGGTGGGGTTTTATACTGGTGAAGTATGGGAGGATTCTGTGGGCGTTTATTGGGTGTGTTTTGAGGAGGTACTGGGTTTTGGGTATTTGGATGGTTGATATCCGGGACATTTAGTGTGAGGAAGAGGTTTACCAAGTTACATACCTGCTCAATCTCACCTTGTAGTTCAAGTATTTTCTGCTCAAGTCGTGAAACCACATCATTTGGGGCCTGAGTACCCCGACCATTGGAAGTTTATGCATTCTCAACATGTGTGGTGTTGTTTGTTCTGATGTCGTTCATATCATCCATTTTTTCTTTTCCTTTGCCTTTTGGTGGACTAGGAGGAGGAGAAGGTGGAGGGTCCCTGGATCTGGTATGATAAGCTGATGATACCAGTATTCGTGGGGAATGGGAATAATCAAAAAAAGGAAAGAAAAACAGAAGGTAACCAAGTCAGTAAGGGTTCCAAAAAGAGTATTTGCACTATCTAAACCCATTGTGCGGGAATGTAAATTCGCGTCCTAATTTGGGAGTCTCGTTGTTCCTGAGGTAGGCCTAGCGACAAGTTGATTTGGAGAATTTCATGGCCAATAATTGCCTCATTTCATTAATGTAAAAGTAGATAAATCTAAAATGACACTAAATAAGATAAGTCACTAATGGCACTTGGCCTTATTACATTTGAAAAAGTAGGTAAATCAGTTCCATATCAGTCTTGTCTTGTTTCAAATGCTCGACCTCAGACTCACGAATCCTTTTGCACAGTTTATTGTATTTCACTTGGGCTTCAGCAACTTTGTCTATGACCATGTTCCCCCAACCGACTCCTGGCACAACTACCCCTGCTATGCTGTCTTCCAACCATGATAGGTAAAAGCGTACATTCCCTGCGTGGTACCTTCCTGGCTCGATGGTTTCCCTTTCTAAAATAATCTTTAGGTGCCACATATGTTGAGATTCACATTTGTACGGGATGTTGTCATCCTGAAAATCTTCCCTATAATGACTCATTTTAGAAACTCGCGACATGACTTGCTTCCTGCCTGTCTGTCTCATAACCCTGATGGGAACATAAGAGCATACACCCCTTAACCCGATCAACACCAGGTGCGGAGCGTCCCTAGATCTGATGATGAACTCACTGGTAGGGAACCATTCAAACATCCATTAAACCTGGTGCTCCGTCAAATTGTCAAGAAACTGCACCCATTCTATAGTATTTTCCGGTTGAGCAAACATGTCTAGGATGTAATACATTATCTTAGGGTGATGGAAGGATATATGATAACTCCACGCCCTTCATGGAAACTCTTGACGATATTGACCCCTTTGGAGATGCTCCAATAACCAAACCTATAGCAGCAGATTACAACCCTCAAAGTGTTTGAACCCCTTCTGGCAGCGGTCCAAGGCTCGGTATATGTCATCTATGATCATAGGGAAAATGGTATATGTTTGCCCCTCGATCCCCTCCATTAAGATTTTGGCTACCGTAGCCAGTCTAGTGTGAATCATGTCTCCTTTGCTTGGAAATACTATCATACCCAGGAAGCAAAAAAAGAACACAAAAACCCTACTGTGAATATGACCCAAGGAAGTGATAGAGAATTCATCATGGAAGATACGATAGGATTTGCTATGGTCGTATCATTCATAGAGGTAGTCAAAGGGTATGTAGGACTCCTTCAGTCACTCTAAATCATCGTTCTCTTTCAAACCCATCATTTTCAGAAACCCCCCTAGCGATACTGTTTTCCGGCACCAATAAACCCGGACTGTCCCAAGGTAATCCAGCGAATCCCCCTATCTCTTCCAAGAGAGGACTCATTTCTATGTTTCCAAAACAGAACACGGACATTTCTTCGTCCAGAACATAGTGACCGCTTTGATCAACATATTTTTTGGTTGGATATCCAGTAAAGAGGGAAAGTTTCCGAGGACCCTTTTCACATGGTCTTTGTCACTTGGCGAAAGGTCCTCCCACCAATCCAACAACAATGGTGGTATTCTTAGGACCATGCCAAACCTGGGGACTTCGTGCCTCATCTCTGCAAAACAAATAAAGTTAGACCCATTCCCTCTCCAGATTCGACTACCTATACATCAGTGATTAGCACATTGGCACTTATTTACCCAAATTAATGCACAAATCGTGGTTTCTTCTGTTGGGATTATGGAAACCCCGGTGGACTTTTGGACAAGGATTTTCTGAAAGTAAAAACACTGAATTATAGGCAGAACAATATCACAATTAAGTCAAACGAGGTTTCACATTGCTGGAATTGACTTAGTTCATTAACTATTACTAGGTGGAATCATGCACCAATCAAGGACATGTTGAAACTTAGAGTAAACAACCAGATGAACACATAATGCAGAATAAGGTGATAGAAACTAAGCATGCTAGTTTCAGAAATAGATAGACAAGTATCATGGATCAAATAGAAACATGATGAAGTTAAATGGCTGATCAGACAGCCATACAGAGAAAGTAGCTGGAATTTAGAGCACCATTATCCTTGAAAGAAGTATACAGAAATCGTGAATCAATCAGGAACATGTTAAGGTAAATTATCAACACATAAAACAGGGCAGGATTTAAGGCATGCTAATTGAGAAATAAGTAAACAAGTTCCATGGATCAAACTGGAATATACTAACCATACTAACATATAGGACAGGACAAGTTAACAGGAATTAAGTCATGCTGATCAAGAGCACTAAACAGGAAGGACATAGGCTCAACTACATAGCATATTGAATAGAGTATGATAACAGAAATAGGAGCATATCAGTTAAGAAGTACTAAACAGGAAAATGAAAGCAAGTAGAATCCAAGGGTCTAGCCTTGGCTTTCAACAGAGCAGCAAAATAGAAGTAACAGAAAGACTACAATTGAGAGTGTAAGAGTAAAGTTGTGTGTGTTTCTCTATTTTTCTATGTGTGTCCGTGTGTGTTTGTCGTGTTCTAAAATCAGAACAATGAAAGATTTATATAACACGTAGTGGAGTAAACCAAATAAGGCAAGGGAAATGAATTAATCAGTCAATTAGGGCTTAACAGGAATAAATTAACAGCAAGTAAAACTTAAATTAAGGAGATTCTTTCACGGGGTAAATCAGTAGACAGGATTGAGGCTAAATAAAGTAAGTAGTAAATCAATTAGAGGTCAGTCAAAATAATCAAAAACCAGAAATCAAGCCATCAATAGAATTAAGGAAGATAGTACTAATTACAAATCACATATAAGGAAAGGATAGGTAAAACCTTTCAGAGAGATATCAGTTTTTTTTAAAGGAGAGCACAATTTTCGAACCCTAATTAAGCAAGTAAAATAAGTTAATCACTTTTAATTGACAGAGTCACAGTAAACAGACAAACATTAGAGCAAACAGTAGAAACCCTAGGACATGCCGACATAGATATGAGAACCAGTCAAAAAAGTAAAGGAAACCGGAGTTAAACACTTATGAACATATTTTGCAGAAATCCCTTGAAAAATCCAAACCCTAGCTTTTAAAGGAAAATGAAATCGGTTGATGATAGTGGTAAAAATGAAGGAATCTTAAAGAAAAACTATTAAGAAAACTCCAAACACTTGAGATCTCAAGAGATCTGAACCTATTTGGCCGGAAATAGTTAGGTTTGTACACAAATAAACAGAGGTATAAAAATCGAGTTTTAGACCGGAGATTTGAAGCCATGAAAACATGAAAAATGATAATACTCACAAACAATAGGTGAATACGGACGGATCCACCAAGAGACAGAGGGACTCGAACCAGGTCTGTTCGAATCTCTTCGAGATTCTGTCAAATAACATGGAAGTCGAACACCCATTAGAGATAGGAGGCCAGATAAGGCCTAGAATCGAAGGAATAAACCATGAATCGAAGGGGGTTAAGGTGATGGCGGATTAGGGTTAGGGGAGATTGAGAGAGAAGAGAGGGGGGGGAGGATTTAGGGGGCGGCGGATTTTTGGAAATAAGTAGGGTTTGGGGGTTATGGGTTAATTTAAAAAGGCAATAATATCATGGATCGTTGATCTCTGAGATCAACGGCTAAGATTCGATCTGAGGGTTGGGCGGGTTTAAATATTGGGTTACTGGGTCGGGTTATGGGTTAATTTTAATTGGGCTGGGGGTGGCATTTGGGCTAAGGTCCGCAATTAAAGAGGCTATATGTTAAATACCCAATTAATTTGATAAAATAATTCATAAAAATAGCTAATAAATGATAAAAAATGATATTTATGCATAAAAATGATTTAAAACAATTACTTAATATTATAAAAATATGAAAGGTCATTTTCTTGTAAAAATAAAGTAATTATGCACTTATGGGCTATTATTGAAATTATAGCCGATGTAAATAGGGTTATGCATAAGATAAGTAAAGCTTAATATAAGTATAAAATGATAAAATTAAGCAATAATATTATCATAAAACCATTTGTGATTCAATTAGCAATTATTTATATAATAGAGCTACTGGGATAAATTAATTAAAAATCCTTTAAAAAATGCAAAAATTATGGAAAAATATTAATTGATGCTCAAGCATTATTTTGAAGATATATATGCATTTTGAAAATATATATGGGGATAATTGGGTATCAATAGTTGGCGCGAAACGCAGGCCCCAAGCAATAGGGGCGTTAGTACAAATAATGTATCGAGTATTTAAGGCATGGAAAGTAGTATGTAAACGACATAAAAGAAACATGAAGTAAAGGACTCTAACCTATGAACTTGAATATCTTTGTGAATCATGAAACATTTATAATGACATGCATATGCGTATAAATGTCATATCATGCATAGGTATATGTATATATAACATCATCAAGCCTTTGAGGGCATCCCATCATATCATCTCGGTCTCTGTGGGCAAAATCATCAACATATACCAACCGATCAGGTGGTGGTGCATATATATAATGCCATAACCTTTCCTTGTATATATATATATATATATATATATATATATATATATATATATATATATATATATATATATATATATATATATATATATATATATATATATATATATATATATATATCTAACGTCACCCGATCATGGGTCAATGTGCATGTATAACTGAATGCAATGCATAAGAAGTGAGTTAATAAAATTTATCGGTATGTCATAAGATCAATATGCCTTAGGATAAATTTTATCAACTACGTATTTTTCTGAGACCCATGAATAGAAGATATATTAATAAGACACATGGGGAATCAAGAACATAGGCACCCCTAGTGCTTCTACGAATAGACACATTTATGAAAGTTGTGCGGTTGCTTGTTTCGTTCGTATCGTATGGATCATGCCAAAATGAAAGAGGGGATAACCTTAACATACCTTACTTGATGAATGTATCAAACACTTTTACTTGAGCTTTCCAAGAACAATTTTTTGCTCCTTCTAAATAATTGAACAAGAATTTAAGCACTTCTTACGATCAAGGCATATTTCATGTTGTTGAACATATGGAGTATCATGTGTGTATGTTTTTTCTATGTTTATAAAGTAAGAGAATCCCCAACAATAGAAGTAAAGATTGCAAAATCCTTTCTATATCTCAAATTTCCAAAGAAGAATGAAATGAAGGCTTAAGGGATACGTCTTGCATTTTCACGTCTAAACAAGGCACTTTAAGTGCTATGACTCATATATGCACATTAGTGCCACCCTTGGACAAATTAATTCCATGTGGTAACCCACTAAAGTTCCTCATCCACTTAATCCTCTTTAATACCATAATTATTTCCTTATTCTCCCACATTATTCCCACAATTAATCAATTATTCATACAATTAATTCTAGTACATGATTTACGTAAATACTAATATACTTCCTATACCTTAGTATCATGGTCATGTGGTACCTTGTCTGGCACTAGACCATAAATACGGGGTATTATAGCTTGGACCGTATTTTATCCCTAATTGACAACCTTCAACAAAACTCATTTTCTTTGATTTGTTTACCCTCTAACCTTCACGGCACTTACTTATCACCTGTTATAAATGGCATAAATACTTATTACCTCAAAAATAATCTCATTCCCGATCCTGCGTCGATTAACTTACGACGAAACATTAACGTATGAAAATGCGAAATGTAACATGAGCCCACGCGGAAGGTGTGGGCAAATCTGAGAATCTGGCGGAATTCAAGTTTTATGGCCCTAAAACAAAAAACAGGGGAATTGTCATAGAAGGGCTGACTATTGTTCCTTAAGTACTTTTCGATGGTTGGAAATTTTTTTTGTTGGTCGGGGTCCGATGGCCCGAGCCCATATAGAAGGTGTGGGCTATGCACAGAAGAATCTGGCAATTAGGTCCAATTCCCTTTTATGACCCTAAACGCCAAAAAACGAGGAACAGTATGGCGAGGAGGTGATCAATGTTCCATAGGTCATTTTAGATGTGCCGGAAAAATTTTAGGCGGTCCAATCCATGCACCCGGACCGACGCAGAAGGTGTGGACTATAGCAACCAGAAATCAGGGAATCGGGTGAAATTCACATTTAATGGCCCTAAAAAACTATAAACAGTCATGGCGAGGCGGTGACTAAAGTTCCTTCGATCATTTTTCATAGGTTGAAAAAATTTTAGGGGGTCTGGATTCTAAACTGTCGTGGAATGGTGGTAACTAATGTTCCTTAAGTTATTTTTTATGGGCCGGAAAAATTCTATGGGATCCGGGTTCAGGTACCCTGACCTACGCTGAAGGGGTGGGCAATAGCACACGAAAATATGGGAATCGCTCGGAATTCAAGTTTTATGGCCTTAAAAATACATAAAATGAGGAACGGTCATGGGGGAGGTGACTATTGTTCCTTTGGTCATTTTTAATTGTCCAAAAAAAATTTATACGGTTTGAGTCTGGTGGCCCAGGCCCATATGGAAGGCGTTGGCTACAGCACACAAAAATCAGGAAATCAGGCCGAATTCTGGTTTTATGGCTCTAAGACGCCAAAAACCGAGGAACTCTCATGGAGGGAGGTAGACTTAGATCATTTTTTATGGGCCGGAAAAATCTTAGGCAGTCTGGGTCCAGACGCCTAGGTCCACGCAAATGGCATGGGCTATAGTACACGAAAATATGAGAATCAGACGAAATTCCCATTGTAAGGCCCTAAAACTCCAAAAAATGAGGAACGGTCATGGAGGGACATTGACTGATGTTACTTATATCATTTTAGATAGGCCGGAAAAATTTAGGCAATCCGGGATTGAGTTCCAAGGCCCACGCCGGTGGTGTGGGCTATAGCACAAGAAAAATTGGGATATCGGGCGGAATAGCAATTTATGGCCCTAAAATGCAAAAATAGAGGAACAGTCATGGCGGGGAGGTGACTATTATTCCTCAGGTCGTTAATGATGGGTCGGAAAAATTTTAGGTGGAATGGGTTCGGGTAAGGTTGCCTAGACCCACGTGAAAGTTGTGGGCTATAGCACACAAAAATTTTGGAATCAGGAGAAATTCAAGTTTTATGGGCCTAAAATTCCAAAAAATAAGGAACACTCATGGTGGGGTGGTGACTATTATTTCATAGGTCATTTTGATGGTCTGAAAACTTTTAGGCGGTCCATGCCCATGTAGAAGGCGTGGGCTATAGCACACAAAAATTTGGGAATCGGGCAAAATTCCCGTTTTATTGCCCTAAATAGGCAAAAGTGGAGGAACGCTCATGGAGGAGAGGTGACTAATATTCCTTATGTCATTTTTTATGGGTAGACAAAATGTTAGACAGCAGTATCCGGGCACGTGGACCCACGCAGAAGGTGTGGGCTATAAAACACGAAAATCTAGAAATTGCATGAAATTCCTATTTAATGGCCTTAAAATGCCAAAAAACGAGAAACAATGGTGGGGCAGTGACTAATGTTCCTTAGGTCATATTTGAAGGGCCAGCAAAATTTTAGGGGGTCCGGATCTGGTGCATGGGCCAGTGCAGAATGTGTAGGCTATAGCACACAAAAATATTGGAATTGGGCGAAATTCAAGGCAGTATTTCCTTACGTGCCCCAAGTCTCCACATAGCAACCCTTGAAAATAAATGACAGTGGGGAATGAGTCGGACCCCGTGACCTAGAGTATCCACCAGAAGAACTTGGTACAGATGAACCCTCAATAGATAGAGCGCAAAGCGAACTCTGCTGTCACGCCCCAACCTCGGGGAGCGCGATCGGTGCTCAACCGAGTGAACCCGGTCGGGCAAGCCTGTCAAACACTTTATACCCACTCGCTTTTGATCAAGAAAAGTTGTGTGTTCATTAGTTAAACAGTAGAGGGATCATATACATAAACATTACTAATTCATTCCATTTTGTTACATCATTGTTAAGTTTTAAAATAGATACATCTTATGATTTAGTGGAATAAAAATCCAAAATACAACATAATCCACTTGACCTTCCTGGTACCCATCTACAACCCACATAATGTCTACGAAGCCTCTAAAAATACCAAAAAGAGTGGAAAGATAGTGCCGGCGACAAGGCCTCGTCTATACCTCAAAGTGACTACAACATAGCAAAAGATATAATACAAGACCCCAGAATGAAGTGGGGCTCACCGAGTTCGCTGAGAAGAGGATGCACTACTTCCTGTGATCAACGTTGTCTGCCACGGAACCACCTGCATCCATTTAAAGATGCAGCGCCCCAGCAAAAGGGACGTTAGTACTCTCGAATAGTACTAGTATGGAAACTAAACAACATCATAATAACATGAATAGCATTACAAGGGAAACAGCCAAGAAGGCAATAAGAGCTGTAAATAATACTAAAACATCCAGTTAAGGATCACTTAGATTTTCAAGTCAATTTTCAAATTATTGGGTTGGATAGTTTTTAATGCCAATATGACACAGTCCACAATACCACCATGTTCTTACACAGAGTCCGATCTCGGCCCGATCGGCTAAGCCATCTCAATTGAGACATCAACCACATTCACTAGTTCACTCACAATATCATCGTGTTATTACATGGAGTCTGATCTCAGTCCGACCGGCCAAGCCATCTCATTTGAGACATCAACCATATTCACAATTTCACTCACAATACCACCGTGTTATTACACGAAGTCCGATGTCGGCCCGATCAGCTAAGCCATCTCATTTGAGACATCAACCATTTCAATCGATCATCTTACTTAATATTTCTTTCCCATCTTATCAACACATTAGCCCAAGTGGATTTAATTATAAAGTCGTTCTCTGAACTTGGCCTTATTTCATATTTCAAGTTTTTTTCCACATTCCATCATTATTATTGTCATCAATAACGACATGGTATTTATTCAAGACTCTTGATTGCACATGTGAGAGAATTTAGAATTCAAGGCACATAGAGGCTTTTCACACAATTCGACATAACAGTTTTTAATCAAAGTTGACATGAAGTCTAGGCATTTTTGGCACACATATTCTAAGTGTTGAACATTTCTTCAAATGATGAGATAACATGATGAAATCATGTAAATACATATTACACATATTTTTTCAAAGCAAACACATTCGGGATAGGAATTTCTAAGACGATCAATTTGGGACTTACATCAACTTCATGAATACCATGGGATTCAATATTAAGAAGTAGGGGTTTAGTCAACATACCTCAATTGAGCTTCTTATGACTCTAATATGTTCCATAATATTATCAACTTCAATCTATTTGTTACACCCCATATTTTCGTACGTGGGAGTACGTCATAAGTCAATTGACGTAGTTTGAGAAATAAGATTATGTTTGCAAGCATATAAAGTAAGTTAATCATGTTACCTTGGAGGTTAAAAATATTTAAGATCATTAATAACGAGTACCAAGAGGGTTGGAAATCTTAGAAGCTAAACCAATTGAAGAAAATAAGGTTCGTCGAATGTCGACGAGTTTGGAATGTTATAACATGTACTTTAGCGTGAGACTATGGTTCATTATATGATAAGGAGGTTATTCTATGATTTATTTTTGTTTTATGATAGTCGTGTGCTACATTTTGAAGTCAAGTAAGTTCTGGAACAAAAGTTGGCAAAGGTCTTCACAAGATACATTCATAATGTGCTGAAAATTAGTTCAAATGTAACTGCGATTTTCTCCCAATATACTTGGAATTATTGGATGATATACCAACCAAATTGAATATCTATGAGTCTAGTTTCCAACACATTAAACCTTTTGTCTATAATTAGTAGAGAGATATTCGCGTTTTAGTGAACTGTGCCAAGAAGCTCTTTATGGGACCCACATAGGCGGTTTAGATATATTAATATATATAAGACACCTCAACCCCCATTTTAACTCGTTTATTTTAATTTTATTCATACCCTATACACCTTAAAACACTCTCTAAAGGTTCTCTCATGATCCAAGACCCAAACAAAGGGCAAAAAACACAAAGCAAGTGTCGGGAATCCCATCGCGCTAGTAAGTTTCTTGTTCTTCTTGTTGTTGCTGATTTTCGGGTGGTTCCAGCTTGTGTGGGAGTTTGTTTTACTCTCCCATGGTTTTCATATCAACCCTAGGCTATTTCAAGTCTTTCAAATGGATTACACCATATTTCAACATCAAAAGTTAGTTCTAGTTAAGAATAACACCTCTTTGAGGTTGTGTTGTTATTGAGAATAGTTGTGGGATGTGTTTTGCTGAAATTTAAAGATTTTGATACTGTTTAAGGTTAGTATAACAGCCTACTAATTGTGCTTAATATTTCTTGTATGTTGGTTAAGTTGTTAGGATAATAAACTACAAGATAATACTTGGATTAGCTTAAGCCACTTCTATGGTGTTGTATTGCCATTGAGGGTTGTTGTAAGCTAAATATAACTTGTATTTCAAATTGAAGCTACTGTAGGAGGTATGTGTATTGTGTCCTTGCAGGTTCTCAAGGTTATCTTGATGTTGATTAAGTTAAATGGTTGGACTAGACATGAACTAGTAATTAAGTTGCAAATTGAAGAAAGTTGGATTTGTGGATTGTTTCCTTTGTTATAAATATATGGTATAAGGATGTAATCATTGATGAATTACTTCATTATCATATTAATGATGTTTTTAAGTTAATGTAATAATTCTATATGGGTTATACAGATTCTGATCGAGCTTGCCGCTTGAAATGATTGTTGAACTAATGGGAGAGCTTATTGTGAATTATATTGTTGTTGTATGGGATGTTTGGTGACTTTTGGTAACATATGCGATGTAGTAAAAATAGGGGAGGTGCTGTCTAGTTTCTTGTAGAATATTGGTTTTGAAATATGAGAGTTACAATGCTTATATGATGACGATGAAGTCGGGTTACTCATTGTAGACGTAAGAAGATTATATTGAGATTTGTTGACGATTGGAGAGAAGATGGCAAAGGTATGTTAAGGCTCTTCCTTCATTCTTTTGGCATGATCTAAAGTGAAACTAACGTAAACGATATGCTATTTTATAATGAATCTACTCTTAGCAACTAAGGTTGTCCATGTTGTTCTTTCCTTACAAAGTTATTCTAAGAAAGTATGTATGATCCTTGAGTCCTAGTGAAGTTCATATTGATGGTATGATGTCCATAATTTTAATCGAAGTTGCAACTACCTTACGTCACTCCGAAAGGTTTAGGCGTGATTCCATGAGTGCAGCATGCATTAAATATAGTACCTATTTTACTCTACCGATCCGCGTTATAGTCGGTCGGGTACGGCACCTATTGTGCAACCACTGGTCAGTTGGGTTTACCGAGCTTCATGTAGTCGGGTAAAATTCTACCGAGCCTTATGATGGTCGGGTATATTTTTACCGAGTCCTCTTTGAGGCCGGGTACGATATGATGATGATGATGCCTACAGAGGCGGATGTTTTTAAAAGGTTATGTCTATTCTATATATCACACATTTCATATCACTATCTCTTAGAGGCACTCAGATGCTACAGGTTGTATCTCTTATATCTCTCTTTACATTACTATTCTTATTTATACTTTTCTGCCTTACATACTCAGTACTTTTTTTGTATTGATGTCTCTTTTGCCTGGGACGCTGTGTTTCATGCCCGCGGGTCCCGATAGACAGGTTGACAATCCTCCTAGTAGGCTATCAGCTCAGTGGAAGGTGTTGTTGCACTCTACTTGCTTCGGAGTTGCCTATTTGTTCAATATGATTGGGACATGTATTGATTGGGATGGCGGGGCCCTATCCCGACCTATATGACATTTATGTACTCTTAGAGGCTTGTAGACAGATGTCTGTATATGGATACTTGTATGGCCTTGTCGGCCTATGTTTTGAGTGTACAAATGATCATGTCGGCCTTATAGGACCCTATGTCACATGTATAAGTTTTTATATAATTTTGGGTAATCATATGTCTAGTATGCACTTATATTTTATTCTGGTTATCTCATGACGGCCCTTTTGGCCCATTTACCATGATAGTACGATAAGAAAGATATGTTACGTTGGTACTCGGTTGAGTAAGGTAGCGGGTGCTCGTCGTGACCCTTCGGTTTGGGTCGTGAAACTATTTTAGCAATATAGAAAAATTGAACCAAAATTAGGAAAATGAAAATAATTCTAGCTCGCTTGAGAATTTCATCAAATACTATGTGTTTATTAAGGTTTCATGCCCCTTTTTATGAAAGACTTCACCAACCCATACCTCATTCTTTTCTATCTTTACCTCACAACCTCCCCCGATACCTTAGGAACACATGCATGCAAGGTAATCACTCCCATCCCCATGAATTACCTCATTAATGGCCCATTCTAGTTACATTTTAAAATTAAGAGTTTGGGTGGTGGTGTATGATAACCTGGTTTGCAAGAACGGCCTCTCCTAAATTGGCTTCGGCCTCCTGATGAGGCACCGTTGAAGCTACTTGAATGTCAGGGCCTCTTGTCCGTACCCTATATTATCTCGCTATTATCATTGCGGATGCACTCAATACGATGCGCTATCTCCACAGCCTGGTGAAATGAAGTCTCGATCTCTACCTCTCTAGCCATAGCAAGGCGAATATCGTGGTAAAGACCATCAATGAATCTCCTTACTCTATCCTCTTTAGAGTGAATCAAAACTGTAGCATAGCAGGAAAGCTCGGTAAACCTTATCCCATACTCAATAACTAACATCAGACCCTACTGAAGTTATTCAAACTTCTTCCTCAGCTCCTCTCTCCTAGTGCGTGGGACAAACTTCTCCAAGAAGACCTAGAGGTGATCCCCGCTGGTCTGGCCAGCTAATAAACCTTTCACAACCTCTTGCTGGACCCTGCATCTAGAAGGTGGTGAAGTCAACTCCATTAGACTCAAATAGTTCGAAATTGCATAGAATCTCGTGACAACAATCCAAGAACTCTTAGGAAATCTCTAAAGGTGTACCGCTGAAGTGAGGAGGATACAACTTTGTGAACCTATCCAGCCTCTTCATGTAAAGACCCGGTCGGTCATTTTTATTATATTATCCATGCTTCCCCTATTTGATGCTTTACATACATGTACTTTTGATTTTGGGACTTGCTGGGATGGTTGGTTTGGTTTCGCGAGAGTTTTGGACAATTTGGGGCACGTATTCCCTTGGTTGGAGGCTTAAGTTGTAAGAGTTGACCGGAGTTTAATTTTTTTCTAGAAGACTCTGAAATGGTGTTTTGGTGGTTCCAACGGCTTCATTTGGTAATTTTTTTACTTGTTCATATGCCTGTATTTGGATTACAATATTCCTAGGATGTTTTGGCTTGAATTGCGAAAATTTGAAAGTTGAAGGTTTGGAAGTTTAATAGGTTTGGCCAAGAGTTTACCATGTTGATTTCAAGTTTGAATTGCGATTCCGGGAATTGGTTTACGTCAGTTGTGTCATTGGGATTTGCATGCCAAATTTTAGGTCATTCCGAGTTGATTTGATATGGTTTAACATGAGTTCTTGGGAGTTAAAAGTTCATTAGTTCATCAGGCTTTAATTGAGGTGCTATTATTAGTTTTCCTATTATTTGGTGTGATTTGAGGCCTCTAGTAGGTCCATATTACATTTTTGGATTGGTTGGTGTGATCGGATGGGTTCCGAAGGGGCTCGACTGGGTTTCAGACCACCTGGAGAGAGTTTGGTCATTGTTGAGGTGCAACAGGTTTGGTGCGATCGCATCTGCGACGGAATGCACAGATGCGGAGGGGAGCTGGGCAGGAGATGTTCGGAGATGCGGAACTTTTGTGGCAGAAGAGACACCGCGGGTGCACTTGATAGTTCACAGAAGCAGAGTTTTACGGGGGAGGGAACTTTTAGAGTACTGATTGGATTATTTGAGGTAGTTATCTTGCCTAACCTTGTGTGAGGGAATACCCCTTAGGTGCTAGTCCAAATTTGTTGATTTCTATGATGTGAAAGTGACATGTACATGAGTTGACGAACGGGTACTCGTGTACTATATGTGGTTTTGACAAGAATAGGCCGTAGGCTATTAGTATGCCTTAATGCGTTAATGAACTTTATATGAAAAATGTTGAGAACACTTTATGATTGTTTAATCTTGATCATTACATTGATATAGCCATAGCCATGCTTTATCTGACGAACACCCCACGCTTTTATGATTATTGTTATGTCCTTGTACACTATTATTGAAAGTTGTGAGCTTATATCTTGGTGAAACTTTGGTATCATTGTTTGTCATATTATGGCACTTGGTATCATTATTTTGTGGCATTGTGGCACTTGTGGACATGTTGAGCGGATTGAATGGGGGTGTCAGCAAGAGGTCTTTTCCGTGTGATTGTGTTTATTGTTGTGCATGTGGGGCAAAATAAGGGTGGCGTAGTCTCGGGTTGCCCACGTGGGAAAATAAGATTGGCTATATGTGCATGTGGCGTAATAAGGAAGGCATATAATTGTTATATGCACATGCAGCATAATAAGGGTGACATTGTTGACGATGTTATGTGATATTCTGTGGTGTCCTTATTGTTGTGTTTGTGTTGAGACGAGGTTGATATTTTTATTACATAATTGTTTCTGAAGGTTCCATTTTTCATTTATATGATTTAATGCATGCCTCACCTCTACTGATATCTTGTAGTCAAAGATGGGTTTTTCTACACTGAGTTATTATCACACGTTCTAAAGAGATTGTTGTTGTTGTTTTCAGATTTTTAAATGTTTTCAATTTCTTTGATATATTCATTGTATAGGTTATTTTTCTAGTGAATATCATATGACTTGAAACTCGTCACTACTCCATCGAGGTTAATCTTGATACTTATTGGGTATCGATTGCGGTGTACTCATACTACTTATATGCACATTTTTGTGCAGATCCAGGTACTTCGGATCGGGCTGATCATTAGTGAGGCATTATGCACATCGGAGTCTTCAAAGTATTCCTCAATGTTCCGACCGCAGGCCTTGAAGTCACCCTCCATGTTATTTTGATGTTGTTTATTTGGTTCAAACAATGTTGTGTTTTTTAGTTATTTCTCTGTATTCCGTTAGAGTTCATGACTCTGTACTACCTAGTTCCAGGAATACGTTGTGATTATCGTCATGTTTTCTTGTATCACATTTATTCACACATTTATGTTAAGCTCTACTTCTTTATATCATGTCTTTATTTATTTAAAAATTATAAGCGATCGATTTACTTAGTTTTAGAGACTAGGTGACATTACGACTCCTATGGTGGGATTTGTGTCGTGACGCTTTAGCTCATCAGCTAACATCGCGGGCCTATACTCAAGCTTCACGACAATAGTAGGCTGAAGTATCCCAACTGGTAAAACTCTGGGGGGTCCGATAACCATGGGCCATTTGTTCTGGGGTACGAGTAGTTGGAGTCTACATTCTGCTCTTGCCTAGAAAGTGGTTGTTCCAGTAGGAAATGCCCCATCTTGGGCCCAATTCTCTAATATACCAACTATACGAACCAGATCCTAGACAACTGCCATTGAAAATAAACCCTAAATAACCTAAGTAGGTCCCACTGGCTCAACATGGTTTGAAATTTTCTCCTCGGTGGGAGCTATTAGTGGCTCCACAGTAGTTGCTCGACCCCGACTTCTCGCGACCTCGGCGTCGGCCTCTTGCGACTCTGGCTTGGGATAGTATCTCTTGCTCAACTGTACCAAAAGGTAGTTGAAAAACTTACTCAGGTTTTCTACGTGGTCCAAACTGCTCTTAGATTTGATGATAACCTCATCCACGTACACCTCTATTTCCTTGTGTATCATATCGTGAAATAGGGTAGTCATGGCCCTCATGTAGGTAGCCCTGGTGTTCTCCAAACCAAATGGCATCACTTTGTAACAATATATTCCCCATGGCGTGATGAAGACTGTCTTTTCGGCATCCTCTTT
This sequence comes from Nicotiana paniculata, assembly GCA_005239505.1. Lineage (NCBI taxonomy): Eukaryota > Viridiplantae > Streptophyta > Magnoliopsida > Solanales > Solanaceae > Nicotiana > Nicotiana paniculata. The sequence continues at coordinate 26,277 of ML358590.1, read as the reverse complement.
ATCCATCCAAATCTGGTGATATCTTGCGAAGAAATCCATAAAGGATTGGAGGTCATACTTGGCGCAGTTGTCGATCAGTATGTGTATATTAGGCAATGGGAAATCATCCTTGGGGCTTGCTTTGTTCAGATCTCAATAGACAACACACACTCTAACTTTTCAATCCTTCTTTGGAACTGGCACAATGTTTGCTAGTCAGTTTGGATACTCGGCCTATCGAAGGACCTTGTCTTTGATTTTCTTGGTAACCTCTTCCTTTATCTTCAGACTCATATCTGGCTTGAATTTCCTGACCTTGTGCTTTACCGGCAGACACATGTTGTTGGTAGGTAGTTTGTCAGCTAATGGATGTGCTTAACTTAGTCATGTCATCGTATGACCATGCAAAAATATCCTCATATTCCATTAGGTATCTGATGTACTCTTCCTTCTGTGACGGTGATAGAAGAATGCTAATGCGAGTTTCTTTGACTGTTTCAGAATCCCCTCAATTAACTGCCTCAGTTTCTTCCAAATTGGACTTTGGTTTATTCTCAAAATTCTCTACTTCTTTGACAATTTCCTAAGGGTATTATATCGTCTTCCAAATACTCTGAATCACTTTTCTTATGTTGTTTTGTCTCTTTACCTGTCACAGTCGTAGGTTCATCAAGATATGTAATAATTATGTTGAAAAGAATGTAGAAAGATAATAATAAATAAACGAAAGCAATAAAGCATTAATAAAACTTAAAATTGTCAACAAGTACGACTCGATTTCTCGAGTAATTATTTCGAAACAAATTACTGAAAATGTCTTAAATGCCCAAAAAAAAAGTTTTAAGATAAATCATGCTAATTCTACCAAGGCTACCCAGGTACTCGGCGAGCCCGAGATGGTTCAGCCGTACAGTTCTTGAGAACAGATCCTTCTCTCACTGTCTGAATGGTAAGGTCTTCCTCTTCCTCCTCTTCTAAGATTGCGTTGAAGTCCATATCTTCCTTGTCCAGAAATAGCTTCATCATACCGGAATGTCTGGTACAGCAGTGGTATGGGTTGTTCCATTGGATAGTAAGAGGCACGCTAGGGCGGTGTCCGATCCTTGTATTCTTGCACCGTATATTCATACCCGAAGACAAAGGTTGTGCCATGATACTATGGTCATACCATTTCGATGATCCCATAAAGTTTTGAGCCAAGACCCTTTCCTGGTTCACACCCTAACCACATCAGTATTCTCTTTATCTTGTTGTTCTACCATCGCCCCTTCTCAATTACGTTTACTCGGCCAATGCGGTGGTATGTTTCTCCTCCCAATTTCATCTTTTTCTTGATAACTGGCATAACCTGGTTTGTGTAGATAGATTTTCTTCCATCTCCGTGAATAATCACCTCTTGATGATTCCACTCGAACCTCACAGCCTGGTGTAGAGTAGAAACGACTGCTCCAGCTGCGTGTATCCATGGTCATCCCTATAACAAGTTGTAGGTGGAAGATATGTCTAGCACTTGGAATTCAACATCGAACAAGGTAGGGCCCATCTGGAGATCAAGATTGATTTCTCCAATAGTGGCTCTCTAAGACCCATCGAACGCCTTCACATTCATTCTTCCCATCTATATCTCATGCAGTCCATTACCTAGCCTTTTCAAAGTGGTCAGCGGGCATATATTCATACTCGAACCCCCATCTATCAGAACCCTGGCAATGAACTTGTCTTCATATTGCACAGTGATGTGCAATTTTTGTTGCGACTCAACCCCTCCGGCGGTAGCTTATCTTCGTGTAAAGTCATCTTGTGGCTCTCCAATACCTGTCCTACCATATTGGCCATCTCCCCCACTAGTGATACTGGTACGCACATAAGATTCACTTAATACCTTCATCAAGGCATTCTTGTGCGCATCTAAGTTTTGCAACAACAATAAGATGGATATTTGGGCGCTAGTCTTGTTCAGGTTATCAAAAACATAGCATTATCTCGCTTGTACCTTCCTCCAAATATCATCATTGCCTATCTCCACGACATATGGCTTAGTTGTGGTCTCTTTGCTTGTTCCTCCAAGATTCTCAAGTGTATAAACTCTGCCAGTTCTGGTCATTCCTTGTGTAGCACATGTCTTTTCCATCTTGGTCTTTCCTTTTCTTCTTGCCTCCGCCACATAATCCCACGGGACAGCATCAGACTTATAGGATGGTGTTGGAGCTACCATCACAGTGAAGGGCGTAGCAACCTCGGCCTCAAATAATGCATATGTTTGCACCATAATTGGCGAGAGGGTTACAAGAGATGTTTTAGGAGTATCCCCATCTCAAATAAATCCGATAGATCCTCCTAATCCTATTCTTCATCTGTTTTCATCACATTCACTCCCTCGCCCCTATAATTAGGAAGAGGGGTATTACAGACATTTGGCGCGGCTTCTTTTGCTTGTATAACTTTGGTGTCAATTAGTGTGTGGATCTTGTCCTTCAACATGCAGCATTCCTCAATGGTTGACCCTTCATGGCTAAATGGTAGGTACAAGTTTTATTAGGGTTAACCCATTGGGAGGGGTTTTCTACCGCAACAACAGAAATAAGGGTGACGTAGCCAGCAGCCTTTAGTCTCTCATAGAGTTGAGCTATGGGTTCAGCCATTGGGGTGTATTTTCTGGGAGCTCTGCGATAAAATTTTGGTCGTGTCTTTGGGTAGTTTTGGTGGGGGAGGGGGGAGGTGAATGGTAATATGCAGGTTGGGTAGTATAGGTATGGAGGTGGTGGCAGGGTACTGGTATTTTGGAGGTGAGGGTTGGTATGTGGGTGGAGGTGTTTGGTAGGTGAGAGGAGACTTAGGGCCCTGGGCTAACATTAAGGCACCCACTTCTTTTTTCTTCCAGATACCTCCTGATTTTAAGGCTTTATTGGTGGCTTGAAGTGCCTCAAAATTTGTCACAATTTCGCTCTTGATTACTTCTTCTATCATTACCCCTAATTTGATGATGTCTGAGAAGTTGTGATTCTATATAACCATTAATCTTTCATAATACAGCGGATCATGAGCTCTGACAAAGAACTTGTTCATTTGTTCTTCTTCAAGTGGTAGCCTCACCTTGGCAGCCTCTGATCTCCAATGAGTAGCATACTCGTTGAAGGTTTCTATCGACTTCTTCCTGAGGTTTTAGATAGTTCTCTGTGTTGAACCTGAATCTATCCATGAAATCAGATGCCATGCTCAGCCAATTTGCCCATTTCTTTGGATTTTGGCTGATATACAAAGAAAATGCATCTCCTGTAAGACTTTGCATAAATAGTTTCATGCGGATTTGTTCATTCTTCCCCACTCCTACAAGTTTGTCACAGTAGGTTCTCAAATGCAACCTAGGTTCACCGATGCCATCAAACATCTCGAACTTTGAAGGTTTGTGACCCTCTGACAGTTCTACATCTGGCTGGATACACAAGTCTTCGTAGTTTAAACCTTCAACACCCTTCCCGCCCGTAACACTCTGAACTCTCCATGTTAGTTTCTTGATTTCCCCCGCTATGTTTCGAATGAGCACGTCCTTCTTGGTTAGTTCATGTATGCATAGGGTTTGTTACAGGGTATAGGGTAAGGTTTCCACGTATATTGGGTTTCCTTGGTGTGTACCTAATACTTGGGTGTATGGGTGATCATTGATTGAGGTTTGAGGGGGATCGGGGTGAATTGTGGTGCGTGTTGAGAAGTATGATAAGTGGTGGTTTTCAGGCACTGGTTTAGGTGATGGTGGTGTTATTGAGGGGTCTCCAATAATGGAAGGTTAAGGTTTTGAAGAGGTGCAGGATTGTGATACTAGTGTGTTGCAGGAGGATTTTGTGGAGCTATGGGTGGTATATTTTGGGTTTGGGTATTTTGTGGTGGTGTTTGGTTTTGAATGGTTGTGTTTTGCTGGTTGATGTGAGAAACATTTAGAGCAAGGGGGAGGTTTGCGAGATTTCGGACCATCTCAAGCCCACCCTACAACTCCAAGATTTTTTGTTCCAAATGTAGGACCAACTAATTTTTTCTTGTCGTACTTCTTTCGTTCGAGGTTTCACCGTTCTTTTCCACAGTAGCATTGTCTTTTCGGTTACCACATAGATCATCCATCTTCTCTTTGCCTCTGCCTTTACTTTTCGGATTTCTAGGTGGACGAGGAAGTGGAGGACCTCTGGATTTGGTGTGATATGATGATGATGCCAGAATGCATGAACCAACATTTGAGAATGGGAGTAACCAAAATAAATAAAAACAAAAGGTAACCAAGCCAGCAAGACGAAGTAAAAGAGTGTTTGCAATATTTAAGCAGGTATCACGTAAGGTTATGCAATAGTTCGCATCCTAATTTGGGGACCTCTTTGTGCCTGAGCTAGGCCTAAGTGACACATAGACTTGGAGAAAATTCATGCCAACATTGCCTCATTTCATTAATGAAAAAAATAAGCCAAATCAACCTTTCACTAAATCAAAAATAATAATTATAAAGTCATTAATAGCATTGAGCCTTATTATATCAAAATATAATGAAATCTAATCTTGAAAGCAGTAAACAACATCATCTCCTAGTCATTGGTCCCCGAAGGACCTTCTCCATGCTTAGCTCTCTTGAACCCATCAATCACATTTCACATATTGTGCATGTCGAGTGGAAAGTAAGCCATTTCCAACTTCCCTCCTTCATCGGGATCCATGCCTTGACAATCACAAATCCTCTTTCTCATCTTCCCTTCTAGATCTATCAGTTCTTGCTCTAGATGCTCCAACCTCTCTGTCGACTTATCATAATCTTCTTTCTTTCTCTGATCGCCTCCATATCCACCTTATGTTGTTCTAGGTGCTTAGCTTCAGATTCTAATACTCTTTTCATAGCCTCTTGTACTTCACTTGTTCCTCAGTCACCTCATCTATGATCCTATCTTTGAGATTGACCCCCAGTTTGACGTCTCCGGCTGTGTCGTCTTCCAACCATGAGAGATAGTATACATATGACCGGTGTGATACCTGTCTGGCTCAATAGTCTCTCCCTCCACGGTGATCTTTTGGTTCCACATGTGTTGGGCTTCAAACTTGAATAGGATGAAATCTCCTTTGAAATATGCTTTATACTTAACCATGTTGGAAACCCGAGGTATGACTTGTTTCCTCCCAGCTTGCCTCATTACCCTTATAGAAGTGTAAGGGTAGATTCCTCGCATCTAGATAAGAACTAAGTGAGTAGTTCCATTGGACCTGATGATGAACTCGCTGCTAGGAAACCACTAAAACATCCAATGCACTTGCTGGTCTATCAAATTACTGAAGAAATGCACCCAACCTACAATATTTCCAGGCTTTGCAAACCTGTCTGGAATGAATGTCATCTTCTTTATGACTAGCTATGTAGTCATTCAGTGGCCTTCATAGAAGCTCCTGACGATAATCACCTCTCTGAAAGTGTTCCAAGATCCAAACTTGAAGCAAGATATTATAACCCTCGAAGTGTCTAAACCCATGCTTGCACCGATCCAGAGCACGGTACATCTCAGCTAAGATCTTCAGCATGAGAGTGTACTTCAGCCCCTCGATACCCTCCATTAAGGTCCTGGCGACCAAGGCTAAACGAGTATGAATTTTTCCCCCTTGCATGAAAAGATCAACAACCCCAAGAAATAGACTATGAACACATAGAACTGGCGGTGCACCCATTCCAAAGAGTTAATGACTAGCTCCTCAGACGATATTATTTTCTATGACCATAATGCTCATAGAGAAATTCATAGGGGATATATGATTTCTTCAGGCAGACCAGTTCGTCGTTCTTCTTAAAACCCAGTATTTTCAGAAAACCGCGTGGGGTGCGATTTTCCGGTACCAATAGTCATAGACTATCCCATGGTAACTTGTTGAAGTCCCCTATTTCTTCTAGGAAAGGATTCATTTCTATATTGCTAAATTGGAAAACAACTCTCTTTTCATCCCAGAACATGGTGGCAGCCTCGATCAATGCCTTGTTTGGTTGAGTATTCAGCAAAGATGGCAGGTTACCCAGTTCGCTCCTCACATGGTTTCTGTCACATGGTGCAATGTCGTTCCACCAGTCAATCATCAGCGATGGGATATTCTGGACCATACCGATCCTGGGCATTTCGTACTTCATTTTTTGCAAACAAATAAAATTTAGCCCTTTCCCCCTCCAGATTCAACCATTTACGCAATAATGATCCACATGTTGGCACATTTTCTCCAAATAATGCACATAATATGATGGAACCCTTTGAGATTATGGAAATCCCGTTGGACTTTGGACAAGGTTCATCTAAGCGGGCCAATGTGTCAATGACGTCTCAATACGAACTAGGTTTAGCATGATGCATGTGCATTTCAAATCAGAGTGTGGCTTCTATAAAGGTCTAGATTGGTACTATCAAGTGGAACACTTGAGAGGGCAAGGCACGGGACAGTCATCTGCATCGTTGATCGACTAGTCTACCACAAATAAGTTTTTCTGATTTAAAAGGGTGTTTTTTGGGAAAGCGCAGGCACTTATCAAGCGCCGCCGTGTTGATAATAAGCACGAGTGGAGTATGATGCTAGAATCATGCTTCATGTAAAAATAGTAACGCATCGCCAAATATTTACATGATGAAAGTGTGTAAAAATAGTAAATAATATAAACAGGAGAAAGAAAATAAAAGGAAAGACAAAAGAGAGAAGTCAGTTTAACTCCTGAAGATCTGAGAGAACGTAATTAAACGAAGAAAACAGGAGGATAGGGATGGGAGAGACATGTCATAGCAATTTTAAGCAAACGAAGGAAATGAGAGGTGATGTACATATCATAGCAGTTTAAGCAAATGAAGAAAATAAAGAGAGGATGTACATGGCATGGCAGTTTAAGCAAGTAAGGCAAATGGGGAGGGGATAGATATGTCATAGCAATTTAAACAAATAAATAAACATAAGGGAAATGATGTACATGTCATCAAATAATCTGTTAATCCACATAAGTTAACTTCACTATGATAAGAGCCTAAGCATATCCCCAGTAGAGTCATCATGTTGTCGCGCCCCTTTTTCTCTCAAAAACGGGTTTCGACATAATGACAACTCTTTTAAATGGGTATTAAAAGAGAAGAGTCGCCACCTAACTATTTTAAGGTGCGTTAGGGCACCTTTTTGCAAATAACTATGTTCAATTAGTCTATGTTACGAAATATAGAGTAAGGGCTCAAATTACCTCGAAGCGAAGGTTTTAGGAACTCTTTGAGGTCCACAATTTGCGGGTCCTGGCCGAAGTATATGCTACGTGGGATTATCGGATTATAATTGTCCTATGTGATCATATAAATGAGGGAAGACAAGGAATTTAAAGGTTCTACTAAAATGTAAGTAAGTGTAAAGATGATCGAACAGGAATTAAACTATATAAATAATCAGTACAAGTCTTTGGAGGTTACAAAATACAATTTAATTATTCTAAGTTCAGAAGATGAAGGGGGATCGTAAGTTTTTTAGTCTAAGGATTCACCCTGTGCAACATAAATAATACTTGGAAACTCCCCTAGGGTAGGGGTTGCTCATATTATTCAGCGGGCGCAGTCTATCATCTCTTGCTACCCGATTACTGTGTTAAAAATTTTTACTTAAAGCGTTCCAATTCAATTCTAGATCGTGTCCTATACATGCACTATTTGTCTCATGCATATAGTCCAGGAAGCTTTGGACCTATTATTTGGGTGGTTCTAGACTTTACTTAGGATTCTCAAAATGATAAAAACTAGGCGTACATTCAAAACATGTAGGACTTCACATAAAGATAACAAATGGCTCAAGTTATCCTCCACACATAAGCAACAAATGCACTCGGACAGATTAGGCAGTAGACAGTTAAGACGCATCAGAGTCGTTGAGTCCTATAGGCATGGTTTCTATGTGATTTTGATTTCCAATATTGTACAGCCAGTACTATAGCTTTAGACTAAAAAATTTGTAGAATATAGGTATTAGAAAACGCTATAGGCATGATATCTAAATTGTTTGCGCAACGAGACAGTAAAACAGTTGAAACCTCTTAATGAAGAGCGCTTGATTTATAGACATGATTCTTAGACGCGTGAGAGTATCATATAGGTAGGATTTCTAACAGTTGGCATTCAAACTTGATTTTATAATACTTTATATCTAGGTAAGGCAGTATAACGAAAGAAACTAACGCAGTTGATTAATTAATTAAAACCCTATAGTCATGATATCTAGATGAGCATTAGCAAAGGCAATGTATTATTGCATCCTATAGACATGTTGTCTAATAATTAAAATGGTAGCTATTAGTGTTGATTTCTATAGACATGTTGCCTAATAGCACACAGTAGTAGACGTGGAAACAGATACAATATTTACTTAAACTAGTATGGTTTGGATAGCGTACAAGTATTACAAAAGTTAAGTGAAGTGTGTGATTTTCTATAAGCATGATTTCTATCAGTGTATAGAAATAAAGTGTGTTAAACAAAATAGCAAATAAACCACGTAGACCCTATAGGCATGTTTTCTACCCCTTTATGCAAAAATAGAGTATAGTCATTTTCCCCAATTTCACTAACTTCCCAGTTGTTTGTTTACAAATCATTACAGGCCCACAATGAAATAATACATACTTAAAGATGAGAAAATACGGATTGAAACAAGTACATGCCCACTAAGGAAATTAAAGGCCCAACACAAAGTAACCCAGGGGATATCCCCAGGCCTTTTGACTCCCTGAACAAAATAGCAGGCCCAAACCATGGCTCACAAAAACAACTAGAGTGCCCCTGAATCCAGTGCACAAGTCCAACAACACATATAGACCCCTTCCCGGCCTAACAAAAAAATTATTTACCGAAATGGATGCCGAATTTAACCACACAGGTAACAAGCGACTCATTAATATCTTAAACACTTTGTTCTTAAAATTGTAACTAGCAAGAGTTCTAATCAAGGCATATAATCAAGATCGTGCTAAATTGGGAGATATACAAGACACATATGACGAAAGTTCGTTCTTGTCATTCCAGAAATAGAGTTTAAGAGCAACAGGATTGACCATCATAGGATAGTAAACTATTTCAAACAAAATTTCAAAACAAAGCATGGTCCAGGACTATTGTAAAGAGATTTAGGTAGGGGTTTGAACATGAAAATCTAGTAGTGTCATAGACAAGGACAATTGAGGTGCAGACATAATATGGAGGCTTTAACATGAGAGTTTATTGATAATGTGACAGCATAACAACATGTTAGTGGGCATAGTTTGGCAAACATATCATATAGTTGAACAAGGGACTTAACATGGTGAGCATTGATCATAGCACAAACACCCTAAAGAGCTCATAGTAGGTAAAAGCATATATCAATTCTAGGCTAATAGGGCAAGCATACATCAGGATTCATGGCAATTGACTATACATAAGAGAAGAAGCTAAACATTGAAATCTACCGTAGAAGTCTTAGGCAGTACTAAAGAATACAGGATTAACAAGTCGCGGAGTACAATCACCAGAATTGCAAAGAGCAGAAAAACATGTTCAGCTGCACATTAAGACAGTATTGTAACATGGGATTCACATGGTCATGGTCAGTTTGTAAAGAAATAGTAGATTACACATAAAAGAAGTTCATTGAAACAAGTTCTGGACAGGAGATGATCCCCTAAGAGTTTCAGTATAATATCAAGGCAATGTATGAGAAGGGTCTCATAACTAACAATAGGTGATCAGAATAGTCAGAATCGTTAAAATTACACACATATAGTGGGCATACATAGAAGCTTCGAGTTCAAACATGTTCAGATGCTAGAAAACCATAGGGGCACAGAATAATTCCAAAGCAAATAAGAATACCAACATAGGCAAACAATAGCATATTGATTCATAAAGGCCTAAATGACATGAGCATAGAAAGCATGAACACCAGCAAGAAAAATAAAATTGTGAGAGTCTCACTACTTACCATTTTGCAGAACTAAAGAGCAAATAAGGTAGAAAACTAATCGCCAATAGCAGCTTGTTTATCAGTAGCAAAGAGAACATCAGAAACTCCAAAATTCTCAGTGTGTCATAGTTCCCAAGGGTCTCAGATGAACCCCCGGGCAGCGCTCACACTGAGAGAGGTTAAACAGTCAAATTCTAGTGGCCTTAGCTTTCAGCCGGCAAAAACCAAAGTCTTAGAATAATATAGAATGAGTGAGAGTGAGAGAATATTGGTAGTAACAGTAGGAAAGTGATAGTCATTTTTTTTACTTAGAGGGGGAATAGGAATGGGGTTTATATAGTGGTAGAAATTGAACGAACAAACAAGGAAATATAATCAATCAAACGCAAATAAAGAAAGAGAAACATCCAAAAATCAATTCAGAATCAATTTAGGAGAAAAAACAAGTAAACCCTAGTTCAAGAAGGAGAACACAAATAGCCAAAGAGTCTCACTGAATCGCACCCATATAGCTTGGTAGTGAGTGTATCAGGTCAAGAATAAGAAGATAGTATAGAATCGGATTTGAACGAACACCCACCGATTCAGCTTCCATAAATAATCGAGTACCACATACTGTAACGTTGAAGAAATGGTAAGAACCATCATGTGTACAGAAAAGGAAAGGGTATGGAAGATTTTCCATGTGAGATCAGATTAGGGGCTGGGTTTTAAATGGAGGTTGTTTGACTAAAAAGTGTTAAGCTTTTTGTTAAATAATTAAGTAAAGTAATAATGGGCAAATCCTATTTAAACGTAATAAATTCTAAATCTAATATCTACAGATATCAATGGTATGGGACAGTATTCTAGATTATTAAATATATAGAATGTGCTCAATGATTGTCAATGAAAGGAGAATAAAGATAGGCAATAAATATGACAAAGGGCAATAAATGTAAATAGAAGGAATTAATCACCCAAATATGGAATGATGTGGGTGATTCTCCCTTCTCACAGCAACGTGTGATAATAAACTATGAGGATGGACAAAGTGTTCTTGGATCTTGTGAGTGGAAAAGCAGAATTACATTGAAATCCAACAGGAGCGACAAGACAAGATTTTTGTATATTCTCTTAACACTCAGCTTCTTACAAGTGTTCTTATCAGAAAAGTCAAGATCCCATTTTTGTTCCCTATCTCTTGTTATTTATAAGGGATATTCCTAGGAAACCCTAAAAAGTACAATCAGAGGAATATTCAGTAGAATATTCCTTTTCATAATTCTAAGACTATCTTAGCCATTGTTTCTACTCTTACTCTACTCGACCTCGGCCATGGTCTCTCGTTTGGCGACTCCTCATTATTGGGCCTTGCTCGACCTCGACCATAACTCATCCATTTGCATTCGCTAAGCCTAGTCGGATTTTGACCTATACAGTTAGTCTCTCCGCTTACTACGGTCATCTTCTTGGTTGACCTCAGTGAGCGTACTTTATCTGCAGTAATTTAGGATAAATTACAGCATGATGGCCGAGCAGAAATAATCATCGTCGAGATGATGACATGTAGTTTCGAGGGTCGTGGCCAACGAGGTAGGCGTAGGATGACATCATGGCTGCATGTGTCATCATTGTACATCTTCCCAATGTACAGCATCGTTTCTCGAGCCTCTGGTGCTTTAGTTCTTGGGCTGCTGATGGTTATTTGTGTTGATTCGGGCGCCACGATTGGTTATAAATAGAGGGGGGAAGTTTCTAAGTCAAACTCTTGCACTTTCTAACTTTTATCTCTGCATTTTGCTTCCTCTTCTTCTTCTTCTTCAATTTTTACTTTCTACTTCTTCCACCGCCTACACCCTCTATTTTCCGGCTCCACCGCATACACGCTATCGGAAAATGACCAATTCGACTCCCAACTCCAAGATAGTATCTGACGCTACCCTATTATCAGTGGCTATGCCCTCAAGTGGAGGAGAACCCGTAGTTATAGAAGATGAGAGCTTCCCCACCATGGAGGAGGTCGTTCCACGTAATCCAACTTCTAGGAACGACTTGTCAAAAGAACCCATTCCATACCCCGAGCTGGTATTTTCCGAGATGGGGTCGAAGCATATCTCTGCCCTCAGATCCAAATTCCACATCCTCGCTCATATTGATATCGTTCCGGTGGGGGACAACATGATACAAGTCCAGCGGCCCGGGTATTGTGAATTATATTCATACCCATTCCTAGTGGGATATTCTCTTCCTCTTCCTCCATTAACAGAAGAGTTCGCCATTTTTACGGTGTTCGCCCGAAGCAGCTTTCCCCCTATCTTGGCGAAAATTTTCTCATGCTGACAAAATTCGTGGAGTTGGCCGGCTGCAAAGTTTCAATCCATCACTTGTTGCAACTTTTCTCTTCGAGCTTCAAAGGGGCACAATGATTCATCTTCACCAGCGCGAAACTAAAGGGCTGGTTGGGAGGATGGATGACAGAGCGAATCGCTGGTTCTGGTTCAGCTATTTCTACAACAAAACTGAGCACGTGGTGGAAAACCCAAGTGGGTTCCCTGAGCAGTGGAATTTTAATCGTAAGTATCTTTTATTGTTTGAAGTGTGTTTGCTTACTTCTCTTCGTGTTTTTTTTAACTCATTCATTTTTTTTGTAGCTGAGAGGCCCACCTTCTTTCCTCACCGACATCAGTGACTGGGTAGCCCGCATCCTGCCTCATACTGTAGGGATTCATGACTAGGCGTCCTTCAATAAGAGTTTTGGGCCCAAGACCTCAACCGGTAAGTTAGATTCCGACTTTATAATCATTTTTCCCTTATTATAGCTAGTTGCTATTCATTGTTGTTTTCTAACACGGTTCCCTTTTTGTGTCAGTTTGACGGGCTTCCAAGAAGGCGAAGGCTCCCATACCTGCATTCCACCAGGCGATCACCTAGGCCGGGATGCAGTTCATACTGGTGAAGTCCGTAAAGTGTGCTCATCCTCAAACCCCGTCATTGGGTGACTCCGGCCCACATGCGGTCATTATGTTGGCAGAGACCGATTATGCACCTGAACAATGAGTCTTCTCCCGGCGAGGAGGAGGCGGCACCGTTAAAAAGGTAGAGGGTAGAGAATGGAAGAGTCACCACGATCGATGCCGCACCTGAGGGGCCGATCATTTTGGATGCGGAGTCAGCGCATCCACTGGGCATCGAGGCTGCACCTGCACCTGAGATCGCCGCGAAGGAGAGGCTGTCAGAGGAAGAAAGGGACACCAAGGGAGAGGAATGTGCACGAAAAGCTGAGGTTGGCTCATCATCTACGGATGGGAGAGATAAAATCGTCCTCGTAGAAGAAGATGGGTCAGGCTCTGACATCGACCACGAGGAGGTGCGGGCCTTCAAAAAGAGGTTTACCCGGGTGGAGATAAGGACCGAGGGGTCTAACCAGAACATCATCGTCCCCGTGGATTATAACCTCTTGGTTAAGTTAGAACGGGTGGTTCCAGCATTCGCCCCTTTGTGGCAGATTTTGAGAACAAGACGCTGCAGAAGCTTAAGGATGCGGACATGTCACTGGGCATCTCCGGGATGGCCCTGAAAGTAAGTTCTCTTTCCACATTTTAACTTCATTCACTTCTTTTATGTTGTTTTCCTCTGCTGATCCGTCTTCTTTTATCTATTAGACCCTCATTTTGGAGATAGAGCGTGATCGCCGGGAAGAGAAAAGGGCGTGTCTCTACAAGAAGATGGAGTCCAAGTACAGAGAATACCTTTCCAAGCACCAAACTGGTCAATATACTCGGCGAGGACGGTCAATTCCAGGCCCTCCGTGATGAGCTGAAACAAAAAGATGAGGAGCTGAGGGAGAAGGACGGTGAGATAATGAGGGTCATTGGCAGGTGTAGCGTGCTTGAGGGGACGCTGAGATCTAATTATGACAAGCTCGAAATGAGCAATGGAGTGATGGCTGAAAACATTGATCTTCAAGATCAGGTGGCATCATTACGGGTCGAGCTCGAACAGAGTGAAGCTAGGGCCATTGGCTTGGGGGGCGAGTTGGCTGCCAGAGCTGAAGAGATGGAGAGTTGTGAGGGATAGAATGGATGTTGTGGCGGAGGCGGCTGTACTAGAGGGTACCCTCCGTGTCATTAGGTTCGAGTGCGCTAGTGAAGAAGAAACGTCGGCGCTTAAAGAAGCGAGACTTGAAGAGCGAATAGGTGGTTTGGAGGCAGAGGTGTCAGGCCTGAATGAGCAGATTGCCGCCCTGAAGGCCGAGAAGGCGCAGCAGCAGGCCCAGTCGTCTACCTCTCATGCTTCCACTTATCCCATGATTTGGCACGCCCGAATGGACGATGACGAAGATGATTTGGACGGGCTTGCATCTTATGCTTGGTACGATGATGAGTATGCCAATGGCCCTGGTGATGGTGGAGATGATGCGGTGTGATATCTTTGTACTTAGTTTTTGTTATTTCCTTTCTCTTATTTTTTCTAGGGGCGTCTTTCAGGCCCTTTGTAAGATGTTTTGTTTTGAATGGAATGATTTATTTTTTACTATATGTTTTCGGCCCTTTCCTCTTTTCTGTGAATGTTTTTTTTGTAAGAATTCCTGATTTTTTAGTTGGAAAAATAACTTGATTCGAATATAACTTGATTCGAATAGGGTCGAAAGTAGACTTGAAAAATAAATCGAACAAGGTCGAATACAAGTCGATTGGAACGAGGTCGAACGTAGACTTGAAAAATAATTTGAACGATGTCGAATATAAGTCGATTCGAACGAGGTCAAATATAAGTCTATTCAAATGAGGTAGAATGTAGACTTGAAAAATAATTCGAACGAGGTCGAATATAAGTCGATTCGAATGAGGTCGAATGTGGACTTGAAAGATAATTCGAACGCAGTCAAATGTGGACTTGAAAAATAATTCGAACGCAGTCGAAAATAAGTCGATTCGAACGAGGTCAAAAGTGGACTTGAAAAATAATTCGAACGAGGTCGAATATAAGTCATCCAAACGAGGTCGAATGTGGACTTGAAAAATAATTTGAACAAGGTCGAATATAAGTCGATTCAAATGAGGTCGAATGTAGACTTGAAAAATAATTCGAACAAGGTCGAATACATTTCTTGCGTTGGCGTGATGTGTAAACTTGGTGCATATATTGCTTTATTTATACATTCATTAGAGAGTTTTACATGTTTCTGCTCAGTTCGTACATGCATTCGAGAAGTCCCAGTCAATCTAGTTCCTTCATAGATCGGCCTAGAGAAGTAGTCGATAGGCCGGGCGATGAACTTAACACTTAAACTTTGAGACGCGTTCTTTTTCTCCTCGTTAAAAACCTCCACGAGAAAACCCAATTGGGACAAAACTCGGGTGAGGGAAAAAGAGTACGACTTGGAGGACGTCTATCTCTAGAATTTGAAGTATTTGAGGTGGGCGACGTTCCAATTGTTTGGTAGTAGTTTTCCCTCCATTGTTTCTAGCTGGAACAACCCTTTGCATGTCGCCAACATGATTTTGTATGGGCCACCCCAATTGGTTCCCAGTTTGACGTCCTGTAGGTCTTCGCTCGCTTGTGTTTTGGATTTGAATACATAGTCCCCGACTTTGAGTGGCCTGACTTTGGCTTTTTTGTTGTAGTACCGCTCTGCTTATTGTTTTTAAGCTATCATTCTTATGTAGTCCATGTCTCTCCGCTCGTCGGCTTCGTCGAGGTCTTGCGTTCTGCTTTTATCGGTTCTTGGCCCGCTCTTGTTGGAGTATCTTAGACTTGGTTCGCCGACTTCGACCAGTATTACTGCATCGGTCCCACAAACTAGTGAATATGGCATTTCTCCTGTGCTTGTTTTCGGTGTGGTGTGGTATGCCCATATCACTTCCAGCAGTAATTCCAACCACATTCCCTTGGTGTTATTGAGCTTCTTTTTAATGATGTTCAATATTGTTTTGTTGGAGGACTCCGCCTGACTGTTGCCTGCTGGGCGATATGGTGTGGAGAGTATTCTCTTGATGTGCCATTTTTTGAAGAACTCGGCGGTCTTTTTCCCAGTGAACCGAGGTCCGTTTTCACAACTGATTTTCTTGGGGATGCCGAAGAGGCATATGATATTTCTTCATACGAATGTGATAACATCTTGCTCTCGTATTTGGGCAAATGCACTTGCTTCCACCCGTTTTGAAAAGTAGTCAGTTAAAACTAAAAGAAACCGTACATTACCTCGTCCTGCTAGGAGGGGTCCGACGATGTCCATTCCCCATTTGATGGAGGGCCAAGGCGAGGTGACTGAGTGGAGGTGCTCGCCTTCTTAGTAAATCATGGGGGTGTATTTTTGCTTGCACCTTTTGACGAAGTCGGCAGCCTCTTTTTTCATTGTTTTCTAGTATTAGCCTGCTCGTATGAGACATCATAGGAGGGCCCTCGTGTAATTCTTTGGGACGCACTGTGTTTGGTTTGGTCCTAAGCATTTTTCCAGGGATCTGCCAAACGTTCTTTTGCACAAGTCGCTATTGATGATGTTGTACCTGGCCGCCTGCACCCGAAGCTTCTTGGATTTTTTTTTATTGGNGGGGGGGGGGTGGGGAGCACTCCGTCTTGCAAATACAAGATAATACAATTGTGCCAGTCCCAAATCATGTTTATAGTTCGTACCTCGATTTTATCTATTGATGAAAGGAGGAGAGTGACCACGTTATATTTTTTGGTCATGTTCCTGGTAGTTGCTTCCAATTTGGCGAGGATGTCTGCCTCAATGTTCTGCGACCGAGGTATCTGGTCGAGCTGGCATTCGTCAAACTCGGGCAGTAGCTTGCAGATTTCGGTATGATATTTTTGTAGCCTTTGTTCTTTGATTTGGAAAGTCCATGTGACTTGATTGACAACGAGTTATGAGTCACATCGGAGGATGACCCGTAGTGCTCCATATTTGATAGCTAGTTTTACTCCTGCAATTACGGCCTCATACTCGGCCTCATTGTTAGTCATATCGTGACATCGTATGGACTGGCGGATGACTTCGCCCGTCAGGACCTCGAGTACGAGTCCCAGCCCACATCCTGATGCGTTGGAGGCACCATCATTGTATGGAATACTTGTGACTTTATCGTTGTTCGCGACTAATATATTATATCGTGCTCGCTTAACTTGATGGCCCACTTAGCCAACCTACCTGATAGCTTGGTTTTATGTAAGATTCTTCAAAAGGGAAAGGTCATGACTACCGAGATGGGGTGGCATTGGAAATAAGGTCTAATATTTCGTGAAGCTACGACTAATGCCAGGGCCAGGTTTACGAGGTGAGGATACCTCATTTCGGCATCGACCAAAGTTTCTCTAATATAGTAGATTGGAGATTGCGTACCTTTATTTTCACGGACCAAGACTCCACTTACCCTAACGTCGGATACGGCCAAGTAGATTAGGAGACATTCACCGGGTTCCGCCTTGGCGAGGAGCGGGGGAGAGGACATGTATGCCTTTAATTCTCTTAGGGCATTGATGCACTCAGAATTCCACCGGAGTCTGTTTTCCTTCTTGAGTACGTCGAAGAATTTTTGGAGACTATCAGAGGATCGTGATATGAACCTCGATAGGGAAGTTATACGGCCAGTCAACTTTTGCACCTGCTTCTTGCTGGTCAAATTTTCATGTATTCCCTCTATAGCTTGGTCGGCGTTAACCTCAATGCCTCTCTGCGACACCAAAAGCCGAGGAAATTTCCTAAGGCCACTCCGAAGGCGCATTTCTCGGGGTTCAATTTCATGCCATACCGTCTGAGTATGTCGAAGGCTTCCCTTAGATTGTCGATTTAGTCCTCTTTACTTTTTGACTTGACCAGATGTTGTCTATATATATTTCCATCGTTTTGTCGAGTTGCTCTTTGAACCTTTTGGTTACTAATCCCTGATAGGTTGCCCCTGCATTTTTCAGTACGAACGACATGACTCTATAGCAGTACGTCCCTTGGTGGGTGATGAAAGTATTTTTTTCCTCGTCCTCCTCTTCGATGAGGATTTGGTTGTAACCTGAATAGGAGTCCAAGAAATATAACAGTTCGTGCCCTGCTGTTGCGTCGATGAGCTGATCAATGTGATGAAACGGAAATAAATCTTTCGGGCAGGCCTTTTTCAGATCCGTTAAGTCCACGTACATGTGCCATTTCCCATTTTTCTTTTTCACCATGACCATGTTGGCAACCCATTGGTGGTACTTCGACTCTCTGATAGAACCGTTTGCGAGAAATTTTTCTACCTCTTTGCGGACGGTAACATTTATTGCGTCGTTGAATTTTCTTCTGATCTGCCATACCGGCAAGTAGAGTGGGTCGACGTTTAGCTTATGTGTTGCGATTTCCTTCGGGATACCTGCCATATATGCATGGGAGAAGGCAAACAAGTATGCGTTATCAGTTAAAAATTTATGGAATTTACCTGGTTCTGAAAGTTTGTGGATGATGTAGGTTTTTTAATTGTGGTCGCCTTCATCCAGTTGAACGGGATCAAGATCTTCCACTGTTGATCCCGTGGCTTCCACGACGTCGGGTTATTTGATGATATCTCTTTGTTTGTTGACCCCAACCTTGCTAATTGCTACGCTCCTGCACCTTCGCCTTTCAACTGCTGAGTGTGTGTGCAGTCTTGGGCGATATGGTAGGATTCTTGGGATGTGTGCTGCTCGTCGCGGATGCTTAACACTCCCCATAGGGTGGGAAACATGATGACCTGATACAGGCTGGATGGGATGGCTCTCATGGCGTGTATCCAGGATCGTTCTCTGATGGCGTTGTACGTTGTATCTTGATTCATTATGTGGATTGTTGTTTCCAGGGTGATACCACCGGCCAGAATGGGCAGTGTGATCTCTCCGAAGGTTCGTTCAATTGCATTGTTAAAACATGTTAGTGTTATGCAGCGTGGTACTGTCCTATCCTCGAGTCTCATCTGTGTGAGGACTCTGTGGTGGATAACACACGCACCGCTTTCGTCATCTACCATAATCCGCTTTACAACGGTGTCTAATATTCTTAAAGTAATGACAAGATCATCATAATGAGGAATGGTCAAATCGTGGGTATCTGACTTATCGAAGATGATACTTTCTTCGAGGTCGTCATACCGTTCATGGTTGATCGACCGCTTCAACTTGTGGGTGGTTGTGAATTTCGCGTGGTTGATCATTGCGTCATCGCCCCCACTGATAATCATCTAGATGGTGCGGGCTGGGAAGGACGGTTTTGGGGGGCCTTGATGTTTTTCCCACCCAAGGGCGAAATTGGCTCTTCCTCAATCGCTCATCAGCTCCCTCAAATGTCCTTGGTGGAGCATGTTCACTACCTCTTGCCTCAAGACTATACAGTTTTTGGTCTTATGGCCTCGCTCCTGATGGAATTCACAGAGGGCATTTGACTTTCTGGTGTTTGGGTCGGACTTCATATTCTTCATCCATTTCACCTTGGTACCGATTTTCTCTAGGTCGTAGACTATTTCTGAAGGGAAAACACAAAAATTATGAGCAGATAACAGTGGAGGCATACCTCTTTCATTTCGGTGAGTCCCTGTCTGTGGCCTAGATATTCCATCACCATAGCGGGGGGTGGTAGGACGGTCGTTCTGATGTACGGTTGGTGCCTATCACGATTGAGGCGTGTACCTACATGGTCCCTTCGGCCGTCATTTTGATGGTCTTTCCTCGACTCCGTATAGACCGACGTCAAGTGTTGGTTGGTCCATTAAGGTCGTCCTCGTCCTCTCTCACCACGGCGCAGTAGGCATTGTTTATCTCCTCCCAGGTAGTGGGGGGTATTTCATGAGCCTACTCAATAGTTTTCTAGTCTCCCTCGACCCGCTCCTGTTTAACCCGTTCTGGAAAGCTTCTACCGCCATTCCCTCTGACATGTTTGAAAGGCCCATTCTCACTCTATTGAATGGGGCGATGAAGTCTCTGAGTCCTTCGACGGCTGATTGTTTAATGGCAAATATGTCATTCACCCTGGTTTCTGCTTTCTTGGCCCCGGCAAGGGCGGTGATGAACTTGTCGGCCATTTCCTCAAATGTTTCTATGGAACGTGTTGGTAATCATGAGTACCATGTTAGGATCCCTGATTAGGGTTTCGCCGAACGTCATCATCACTACCAACAACACTTGTTCTTTGGTGAGGTCATTTCCTTTCACTGCAGTGATGTAATGGATGATGTGATATTCACGGTCCATTGTGCTGTCATATATTTTTAAGTATGGCAGCATATTGAAGGTTTTGGGTTTGGCATGTGGTGCAGCTTCATCGCTATACGGCTGTTCCCAGTCGACGTCCCGTTTTGGAAGAAGTTTTGGGGTGCCTGGTATCTTATCAACCCTCTCTTGGTGCTCCCTCATTTGGTCGCGGAGTGCTATATTCTCGTTCTCCATCTCCTCCATTTTTCTTAGAATAGCATCAAGGGAATCATTACTTGCATCATTAGCAGTGTGAGTGATACATGTTGGAGGAGGAGAGTGCTGCTCGGTGGTTGTTGTTGTGACGTCGACTCGTGTATCGTTTCCACTCGCCCCTGAGGGGGTTTGTCAAATATAATGCTAGTGTACTTGTCAGCCATGCCTCTAGTAATTTTTTCACTACTGGCAGCGCTTCTTCCATTGTGGACGTAGAGGCTCCTTTCCCATGAGAAGCGGTAACGCTGCCATGAGGGGGGTGAGTCACTTCGCTTGGGTGAGGCACTTGGCGTCACATTCTCCTTGCCATCTCTGTTAACCTTGTTTACGGTGCTTAGGAAGTTAGTAGTGAGACCTGCTATTGCTTTCAATCTTTCTTATTCATTTCCTGCCATCGTTAGTTCGTGCAAGAAGAAAAAAAGCTTTGTCGTCGTTTATTTTTAGATCTAGAGGGAACTAAAATTTAACTAGAAATTCCCCACAGAAGGCGCCAAATTGTTTGACCAAAAAAGTGTTAAGATTTTTGTTAAACTAATTAAGTAAAGTAATAATGGACAAATCCTAGTTAAACATAATAAATTCTAGATCTAAGATCTACAGATATCAATGGTATGGGACATTATACTACATTATGAAATGTCTAGAATGTGCTCAATGATTATCAATCAATAGGAGAATAAAGGTTGGCAATAAATAAGACAAAGGGAAATAAATGTAAATAGAAGGAATTAATCACCCAAATATTGAATGATGTGGGTGATTCTCCCTTCTGACAGCAGCGTGTGATAATAAACTATAAAGAGGGACAAAGTGTTCTTGGATATTGTGAGTGGAAAAGAAGAATTAACAATTAAATCCAAGAGGAGCGACAAGACAAGCTTTTTGTATATTCTCTTAACAGACAGCTTCTTACAAGTGTTCTTACCAGAAAAGTCAAGATCCCCTTTTTGTTCCCTATCTCTTACTATTTATAATGGATATTCCTAGGAAACCCTAAAAGTACAATCAGAGGAATATTCAATAGGATATTCCTTTTCATAATTCTAAGACTATCTTAGCCATTGTTGCTACCCTTACTCTACTCGACCTCGGCCCTGGTCTCTCGTTAGGAGACTCCTCGCTATTGGGCCTTGCTCGACCTCGGCCATAACTCATCCATTTGCATTCGCTGAGCCTAGTCATATTTTGACCTATACAGAGGCGGTTAGGGTTTAGTGTGAGAGTGGAGAGATGAGAGAATGCAGAGGCGGTTGGGCGAGAAGATTAGTCTCTAGGATTTGGGGCGAGGGTTATAAAGAGAGGGGAAGGTTTATTATGGGCCGTTGATCATTTAAGATCAACGGCCAAGATCGAATAGGAAACGGAGCTAGTTAAGTGTAACAAGTCGCGACCAGATTTTAAAAGGGGTGATTTGATTGGGTTGCAGACAGGCGAAGTGGAATGGGCCAGGTGCCTTGGGCCTGATTTTGGTCTGAAATTAGCCCTGTATTAGGCTATAAATTAAATATGGCAAAAATTTGTTTAAAATAATTTATAAAAGGTAATTAATAAATAATAAAAAATTACTTATGCACTAAACTCATTAAAAATAAGAGCTTAACATTATAAAAACAAAAAATTACTTTTTTAGCATAAATAATGTAATAAATATAATTATCTATAGTGTGACGACCCGACCAGTCATTTTGTATTCTAGAACCCCGTGCCCCTAAATGAGACTTCCTATGGTTTCTTTTACTGATTTATAACTTGCGAGGATGGTTGGTTCGGGATTCGGAGGAGTTTGGGCTGGTATAGGAATACTTAGTTCCTTAAGGTTGGCCTTAAAAACCATGTTTGACTTCAGTCAACATTTTTAGTAAATGAACTCGGAATCGAGATTTGAAAGCTCCAGTAGGTTCGTATGATGATTTCAGACTTGGGCGTATGTTCGGATCGGGTTTCGGATGACCCGGGAGCGTTTCGACGCCAAATAGTGAAAAATGATTCCTTAAGTTCAAAAATTGAGGTTTGGAACGTGTTTTTGTGTTATCGAGGCCCGAACGGAATTCTGAGATCGGGAATAGTTTCGTCATGTCATTATGACTTGCTCGCAAAGTTTGGTGTCATTCTGAGTAGTATAGGTATGTTTCGGCGTGTTGAAAGCGAATTCAAGAACTTAAAGTTCTTAAGTTGGATTTAGTTGGTCTTGGGGTATGATTCTTGGATTTAGTGTTGTTTCGGACGTTCCGAAGGCTTGAGCGAATCCGTATTATGATTTAGAACTTGTTGATATATTTGGACGGGGCCTCGGGTGGGCCCGGATGCCATTCATACATCGCACGAGGCAAATCAAACTCTAAAAGAGATGCTGGTGCATCAGATCTGGTGCGACCGCACCTGTGAAGGACCAGCCGCAAGTGCGAGACTGCAGGTGCGGCCTTACAGGAGCTGCCCAATTTCCGCAGGTGCGGGCCATTTCCCGCATAATCGGAGCCACAGGTGCGGTCTCCGTTTCGCAGGTACGATGTCTGCCCTTCTTATCCTTTTCCGCAGGTGCGAGCATTGGCTCGCAGATGCGAGACCGCAGGTGCGAAAGTATTGGAGGCAGTGAGGTTGTTTTAAATGCGTGAGTTAGACATTTTTAGGCCATTTTCTTTCATCTTGGACGACTTGGGGAGCTTTCAAAGGAGAGAATCGACCTAGCAATTGTGAGGTAAGTAATTCCTACTTAAAAGTGAGTTTAATACTTGAATTTGGGTAGATTAACCCACACAAATTAGTAGAAATCATGGGTTTAGAGTAAAACCTAGGGTTTGGAGAAAAATAAGATTTAATCAAGAAACTTGTTATGAAATCATGCAAAAACCATATAATATCGATCCTTGGGTTATAGGTAACGATTTTCCTTGAAAATTTTCGAAATCCGAGCATGTGGGCCCAGGGCACATTTAGGATTTTGCAAAATAGGTTGGGGTAATTTAAATAGGAGAATTGTGGACTTTCGAACTTAGATTGATTTATTTATATAATGTTTGGCTAGTTTCAAGATCTTGGGCGATGAATTTGGAGATTCGGGCGCATTCTTGACCCTGGAAGTAGGCTTGAAACGAGGTAAGTCTCCTTTCTAACCTTGTAAGAGGGAATTGTCCCCGTAGGTGAAATAACGAATTTTATGCTACTATTTGTGGGGGGCTACGCACGCACGAAGTGATGAGAGTCCGTGCGTAAGTACTATTATGTTTATGTCGGGGGAGTTTAGGATCCACAAGCATGCCCTGCGTGCCGTATCTTGTAATCTTAATGATAAATTTAGAATCTCTTGGCATCACCGAATTACTTAAATGGATATCTAAGAAGGTCACCTATCATTATTTAATTTATTGGATTTTTCCTTAGAAGAATATTCCCAAATAAACCCCCCTGAATTTTCTGTTGAATGTGTGTATATATGAGTACCTGAGTCGTATGTATAATTCGCGAGCGGGGTAACTATATTATTTATTTTGACTGCGTCACACGTACGATTCGCGAGCGAGGGTAATAGATGCATCTATGGTTCGTGCTGTTTGACCCTTCGGCAGTGCACATTTATTATTTTGTTGGATCGGCCGTGTGTTCGTGGCATGTTATGTACTTGCTAATTGTTTGGTATTTCTGTGTTTTAACTGTTAGTTACCCTGGAAAATGAATTAGCAACCTGTACGGTAGGGGGATTTGATGTTACTGCCTTTGCTATTTATTCATAATTTGTCATTCTTGCTTAGCCTTATATTTAAAACGTATTATTTTGGCCCTAGTAAGTGTCAGGTCGACCTCTCGTCACTACTTCTTTGAGATTAGACTGGATACTTACTGGGTAAATATTGTTTATGTACTCATGCTACGCTTATGTACTTAATTGTACAGGTTCTGAGGCAGGTGCATCTGGGTATCAGTCCAGAGCTCGTCCTTGATTGCACTTGGTTGAGGCTTCACGGTGAGCTGCTTCTCCTGATGACATTCAGCAGCACTCTGGAGTCTTTCTTTTGCTATTTCTGTCTATATTCTATCAGACAGTAGGATAGTCTTTTATTTCTTTTGATTCTACTCTACTACATGCCTGTAGACTTGTGACACTAGTTCCTGGCAAACACATTTGGAAGACTATTCTTTTGGTGATGTAATTAATTAAAGTTGATTTTTGGTCTTTGTAACTTAATTGCCCTACTATGTGTTATATTCCATGCGTAGTGGCTAGATTATTTTTGAAATAAGGGAAGGATCTAATAGAAAACAAATTAGATTCACTAGATAATTAGTGTTGGCTTGCCTGACAACGGTGTGGGGCGCCATCGCGACCTGGATTAGGATTTTGGGTCGTGGCATATAGAATCTAGGCTATTGTTGCAAAATTGTGTAAATAGCTCAAAAATACAAATTTAATTATATGAAATGAAGCAAAATGATATAAAACATATATGTGGGTGTAAATAAAAAATTTGGATGATTAAGTCATCACAAAATAATTTGAAAGGGTAATTAATAAATATTTGAACAATTTAAATGCAAGAAAATCAATTTTAAAGCTTTAAAAATTATGAAAAATTATAGAAAATACTTATATGACTCTTATAAATTTGATAATGATGCAAATGATACTTTAAAAGTATATATAATATTTTATAAAATATGAGGGCAAAATCGGGTATCAACAACCTTGACATCATCAAATTCTAACTGGTTAGAGTGTTGGTGATTTACTCTAGACCTCTCCATTGGCACTTCAATTTCTGTCTCTAATGCACACTCCTCCTAGATAATATCAATAATATTAACTTGTTGAGCATTAAAAGCTTCAACTAGTTGACTCACTTGAGCCTCCAAGGTGCGAAAAGTTGTCTCCTGCCTTTGCATCTGCAGTTGTGTCTCATTATTATTTTCCACAAGGTACCTTAGCATATCCTTGATCTCTTTTAGGTCATCATCCCCAGGTTCTTTGATCCTATTAACTTCACAATAAAAAGTAGAACCGTCATATTAAGGGGTTGGAGGAGGATAAAAAATATAAGCACAACCATAAAATTGATCATTTTGATCACCACACACATTCCACAAATAAGATTGAGTTGGTGCACATAACTCGCTTTAGGGAATATTTTGATATTGCCACGGGTGATTTCTTTCACAATATGTATGAGGATCAACAGTAGAATTACCAATACCTAGACTCCCATAATTCCAAGATGTCATGTTTCTCACATCAACAAGTAGAAAAAATAAAATTAAAAAAAAACAAAGCAAAATAGAAGTTCAAACTTGAAACCTAGCAATATATACATCTGCAACTACACTGTCAGTTCCCCGGCAACGGCGCCAAAATTTGATCAAGCCCAACTCTAGTCCTAAAAAGGATAAGTGGTCGCTGCAAATATAATATGGTCTAAGAGTCCAGAGTAGAATCCCATACTAAGGCTTCGCTATAATTGTTAAGTATCACTAAGAAGACAAGTTCGAAAAATTTCTAAGTTATAACTATTAAAATTCTTATGCCTGACTAATCAACTAACAAACTAAAGTTGTCAATTAACAACTAGAGATACTAAGGGTTGAAGAAAAGATTAAGNGTTAGGGGGGCGTTTTCCCCATAAGGCCTGGTACCCCCTGGAGTTAGGGGGGCGTTAGGGCCCTAACGCCAGGCCTGCCCTGGCTTTAGGGGTGCGTTAGAGCCCAAACGCCCGGGGTCCCCAGTTTCGCGCAAGTCCGAGTTTTGACGAGTTAAGTGTTTCCCGGTTGAAATAGAAGTCTCCTACATGGTTAGGGTTCGCCCTAAACATATAAATAGACACCAAACAACACAGTTTGAAGAGATTCGAAGCCACAGAGCGAATTCACAAGGATTCAACAAGAAAACACCATAGAAGTGACAATCATCGATTTCTACATTTAGTATTTCTTACTTTATATTTCAATTATGCAATTGTTTTTATTTTT